>JAQQRF010000049.1:0-122107 GCA_030523145.1 Trissolcus brochymenae | reverse complement strand
TCATCGTTAATAACAAAATCAATATTGTAACTAGTTTTAGAATTGTTTCATTTTTATGTTTATTCAGTTTGAACACATACTTTTGTTACACCCTGTATTTCCTATTTGTATCTCAAAATGTATATTATATTATATTTTTATAAGATGTCATGTCTTCATATCTTTTATTATTATATATAGAATATCTCATATCACAAAATTGTATCTAATCTTGACTAGAAACAAACCAAGAATTGAATTCAATTCATTAATATTATAGGTTTCGTTAATGATTATTTCAAATAAATAAAAGTTCAAAAATGATTTAATTGTATTGATTGGATTTCATTTCATATAATTTGAAAATTAGCCAAATAACTTGTAATTTTGTGACGTGTAAATTGATTATGTTATCGCTGTATTTGAAATTATTTAGATCAATGAGAGCCGGTTTGAAAATTAAAAAAATAACAGATGTAAAAAGTGCAAATTTGATATAGTTTTAGATATATCAAATTATACGAGATTTTTCGGATGACTTTGTCTGTGTTCTTATCACACGAAACGCTTGAACATTTCTTATTTCAAACACGGAAATTATTTCGATCAGTTTAACGCCTATATGGAATTACTTGATTGTATGAAAAACCCAAACCTGATGCAACTACAAGTCGAAATTCAAAACCAGAAAATTTGAAAAGAAGAAAAACTAAAATCGACTTGAAATTACGGATTTGGGTTTTCAAGTTTAATTTTCAAGTGAAATTGAATGTAATAAAATGGATTACAAGTTTCCGAAAATTTTATTAAGAAATTATACGAGTTATTATTTGGAAAAAAAAGGGATTAACTTCTGTACGCTGGGAGGAGATAATGTCTTAATTAGGCCTGCTCTAAAATTAGTCATTGGTTGCAGAATTGCTACCTGACATTACTAGCTCCTCATTAATAAACCCATTGTTAACACTACCACTGGAAAAACCTATTTACTCTGGTATATTTTTCGACCTGAGAAATATAAAAACATATATTATTCCATTTAAGTTACCGTATGTAAAAGTTAGAATAAAAATAGATCGTATAATATTAATAATTTTTTTAGGACTGCAGATAATTTGTTAATCTGATAGAATTTTTGAAAAGTCTCAAAGTAGCTTCATTCTGCCATATTAAGTTATTTTTAACTTATCTATCTTATTGATGTAATTTTGAAATTGATATCAACCCTGCGTGAGAACTTCGATTCAAAACTGAACTACTGTCGTATGTCTATTATTTATTATTATTTTTTTAACATTGTAATGAAAAAATTATAATAAATTAAGTAAAATTTCAGTTTGTAAACATAAATTAAGTTATTGCATAGTAACATAAGCTTCTACGCCACATAAATCTTGCAAAATATATATCATCAAACTTCTATTATTTTCTGTCCTTTAATTATAGACTCGAGTTATAGACTTTAATTATAGACTCGATAAAAGTTCCATTTCTGACCATGTGTGATCAGAAACAACAAAATTATTGAGATTAAACCATGCCTGTAAAACACATTTAAATAAAACTTGATCCAATTCGTCCAAATTTTATCAAAAATTATTTCAACTATAAAACATAAAAAATTATCAATTTCATTCAATCGGTTCGGTGAACAAAGATCATTATGAAACTTGAAATTAAAGATTCAAAAGTTGGTATTATATCAACATTTAAAAAAGGAAGAATAGGGAAAAGTTTTTAACTAAAAAAAAGTTTTTGGATTTTCATATAATTAAAGAATTATGAAATATTGGGGACTTTATCAAGATGAATTTACGAGTTTAAATTCAAGTCAAAAGTTGAGCAATTTGAGTTTAAGTTTATAAAATTACAAACTTCAAAGTCAAAATTGGGTTCTAATGTAGCTATGAACGCGCAGAAAGTTGTTTTGTAGAAATTATGTGAATTGTTAACACTATATGCAAATAATAAAAGAATTTCATATAAAACGAAGAATTCAATTGAATTTGATATTTTAAATTTTATTCAATTCAACGAATGAATTGAATTAGAGTTGAAAAATTGATAACATTGTAATGAATGATTTGATTTTATATGATTCTTTTGAAACAAGGAAAGACGAAATAAAAATTTAAAAATCAGATGAAATAAATAATATAAAATAAATATCCATTTTTTTATAAGTACGACGTGTGAGGGTGTGAGACTTGAGAGATAAAATCATTGTCCTGTACCATCATGAAATTAATTTTACTCTGTATAATTGTTATGTATGTGTGTGAATGAGAATTGTAAGAATGACTTGAGATCTGAAATCATTATATTGCGCCATCGTTTTAATAAAACATTGTCAAATCTTCAATCATGCTTTTTCAGTACTGTATTCCTTTTATTTTTTTGTTTTATCTTGTATTTTAACTACTACTTCTAAATCTCATTGAAAAAGATTGAAAATAATGAAAATCAAAAATCGATTGAAATATAGATTTAAAATTTGTCCAATTCAAAGTATTCAAAAGTTAGAATAAAAATAGATTCGATACTGGTATCTGATTGTGTAGAAAATTAAAAATTTTTCTTATTACATATTTCTCAAGTTTGTCTATTCAAATACATATATATTCAAAACTTTATAGAATCTTTATAGTCAGTAGAACCGCTCGATTAAAATTAATCAGTGAATCGATCATCAGAAAATAATGTTCTGCCTTTCATATTTAATATAATTAAATTTAATTCATTAAATACAATTGAAGGTCTCTCAGAATATGAATGAATTTAATTCAAAGTTAAATTTTATTTTCCGTTTCAATTTGACTCTTCAAATTCTAGTTCGATCAGATCAGCCAGGTGTCGATGGTGGAAAAGAAGAGTGCGCCTGCGCAACGCCAGCGTACGACCAAAGTGACAACAATCAATGTTGCATACTAACTCCACGGTCTTGTGACGTACTTTGACGTAATTCCACAAATTTTACAATGGAGTGTGTACGCTCTGGCATTTAATCGAATTCATTTAGAATTCCGTCTAGTCACAAAAGTGAACAACCAACAAGCGCCTCAACAACAGTTTGACACTTCACTCGGCCAACATGGACAGTAACAAGGACGAATCCGAGAGGTGCATCGAGCTAGCTGAGCGATATATCGCGGAGAAAAAATTTGACGAGGCGGAAAAATTCTTGCGCAAAGCGAAAAAACTCTATCCCAACAACAGAGTTGACGGTTAGTAAAACCACGTCATAAGTTTTCGTTCAGTCGTTTGAACTACAATCTTCGTCTCTTTTTGACATCAAAGATTGTAATTATGACAACTCATTATTTCTGACCAGAGATTTAGCTCGATATCTGCCCATCCATTATTTTTAGAAACCCAGCAAATTTATCTTAATTATTGTTATTTGTAACCATTTTGTTAACACCTAGAAAATTGTTTCAGACATACTGGCAAAAGTTGCAACACTTTCAAAACAAAATCCAAAGCCAGAGCCTGAATCAGAAGTCCGACGGCGTCAAAATGCAAATGTCAACAAAGAAAATGTTCGACCAGCGTCAAATGATTATACCAAAGAACAGCTCGAAGCTGTCAAAAGGTAAACAAACATGATAATATGCAATTTTGACAGCAGTGAAGAATGATGATGGCTCAAATTGTTGTTCATCTTCAGGGTTAAAAAATGTAAGGATTACTATGAGATGTTGGGTGTCACCAAAGAAGCGACCGACAGTGACATCAAGAAAGCTTATAAAAAATTAGCTCTGCAATTACATCCGGATAAAAATAAAGCTCCTGGTGCTGCCGAAGCTTTCAAAGGTAAAATCACTTAGGACGTTATGAATCATGAATAAATAAAACAAACAAAGTCACAAACAAAGTCATGAACTTGTTTTTTCAATAAATGTAAACTTTTGCAGTTGTTGGGAACGCGGTTGCCATTTTAATAGATGTAGAAAAGCGAAAACAATATGACATGTACGGGTGCGACGAGGAGAGATTGCAAAATCATGGTCGACATTCTGGAACGACGCACTATGAGTATGCGAGAAGTTTTGATGGTGAGAAAAAAATATAAAGTAATTAGATTAAATATTCAAATATGGCACTATATAAATTTACTTATAACACGTATTTGTGTTTTGTAAATGTTTCATACGTATACCATGTAATTAATCTAAACTTGTTGTTGTTTAGACACAACAGCGGAAGAACTGTTTAACATGTTTTTCGGAGGCGGTTTTCCTCAGCAGGAATTTTACGTCCGTCGAAACGGCGGCGGTCGCTGGATGAGGCAACCCGAAGCGCAGACACAACATTCTCACAATCAGGTAAATGTGAAATTTGAAAATAAAAAAGATGAGATATTCTATTTCAAAGACGTTTCATTTCATTTTTAGGGCATTTGACATAAAGTGTTTCAATTTTTTACGCTACTTATTTTCGCCATTATGTTTTATTTCTTTCAATAGGTATATCTGACAAAAATATTTACCAATCTTTTTCGTCGTTCTTTTTAATTTGTAAATTGTTCAAAAATATTAATACAAAGTTTTCTTTTTGGGTTTCAGCAAGCACATGGGTATATGTCGATCGTGCAAATGTTGCCTGTTCTCTTATTAATAGTATTAACAATGTTAAGTAGTTTTTTAATATCTGATCCGATGTACAGCTTACACCATAGTCCGTAAGTACAATTTCAAATAATGAAAATATGAAAAAAAAATGAAACTGTTATATGATAAGAAATTAATTGACTTAAATTTTTCATTTCAGAAAATACACAGTTCAAAGAACAACGCAAGATCTCAAAGTACCGTATTATGTAAAAGAGAATTTCCATACCGAGTTTACAGGAAACTTTCGAAGACTGGAACGTTCAGTCGAAGAGGAATACATCAATTACCTGAAATTAACATGTTATAGAGAAAACAGTTACAGTAAGTGTTTTATTTTTTTTATATTTTTCCATCGATTGAATTTTATATCTAAAAAATCGATTAAAATATGATCTGAAAATTACAGAAGAGTCAATGGTATGGAAAGCGAGAAACCTTGGCAGCCAAGAGATGTACAAATCGGCCAGGAACATTGAAACCCCGTCCTGTAAAAAACTTCAAGAGATGAATTTGGGATAGCACCTGTTTCGTCCCTAATTTCCTGAAGCACTTTTTTTTGGTCTCGCGTGTATAAGAGTTGACTGAGTCGAAATTAATGAAACCTGGAAGTTGCTTCTCAATTATCCATTCTTGTTTTGTATTATTTGTGTATCGATTTTTGTAAAAAAAAGTATTTCTTGTAGCACTTCAGTTTTACATTCACACGCGATAATCACTTTTGTTCTCTTGCCTTTATTGTTTCATTTAAAAAGAAAAAAAATTTAAAAGCAAGATTAAACCTGCACCTAAAAATTAATTAGGCTGCAAACAATCATGTGTTCCCTAACTGGAAATCAAAGACCGAAGTAGCGATACTTGGTCGTTTCGTTCCAATTTCGTGTTAGTTTAATTGCTGATTTGTACGTGTACATATCGCACACGTATTAAATTATTCTATCAATATTATATAACGATAATATAATTTTGTTATTGTGTATCATTAATAGGTTTACGATACGATCGAGTGAAACGTTGATATATGGTTTCACATTTGCATCCATATGGCATCAGAGGAACCATATATGAAATTTTACTTACGACACTTCTTGAACAATTTTATTTGGTTGTAGAAATGAATTCACTTGCAATCCTGTTTGTTATGAACAAAAGCGTAATATTTTTTCGCTAGACTGTTAATATAATTGCAGAACATTTTAAATATATACCGTTTTTGAAATTTCAATTTTCTTTCACTTTTAATTGCAACTAAACTCTGCTCAATTTTTTTGTTTCTGGAAAAACCTACTTAAGATAAAATTTTCACGTTTTTAACAATTGTTTGATAAAATGATAAAATGAATATTGAAGTTATGAACAGACAAAATAAATTTACCGAAATGGATGCGTTACTTCTGATTTTAGATGACATAAAACTTTTATTCTTCTGTTATTTATTTGGAATTGTAAATAGAACAATTTTAATAAAGACAACAAGACGACAGTCCCAAACGAGTCAGTTCCATTTGTTCAATTAAAAACAAATCGTTTTTATTCATAATCTTAATTACAAACAAATGTACATTACAAATAGCACAGCGGATAAGCACGCACGAGAACCGAAAAAGAAGGTAGAAGTATAGATAGATGCATCTTTGAAAACTGAAGATCTATTCTATTCATACAAGAGACACCTATGACCAAATTTTTATTCTCGCCCGAATTTAATTTTCTTTACAGAAAAACGTACAAATTGCCTGAGATAAGTTATCCTAGAAAATCCAGTTCGACCTTTCGTAGCTCAGCTTCTCGATCTCCGTCAGACTAGACGCAACTAAACAAGATTTTGCAAAATAAGTTTGTATCTCCCTCGTTTTTGTTTAGAAAGACGTCCCAGTGAAATTGCTCAGATCCCTAAAACCAAACTAATTTTGATATACTTTTTTCATACTTTTCCATTTTTACAAAAAACTTCAAAAAATGTAATAAAAATTTACTGAATAGTGACTTCTCGATTTTTTAAATAAAAATTATAAAATAGTTTAATGAAGTAAATTATGAAAAATTATACGATAAAATCTCGTTTCACAAATTGATTGGTTCATTTTTTGGGTCTCGGCATCATTTTAGACTAGGATTAACTAGTCTAAAATGTGTTGCTATTCCACTGGAACTTTGCCCACTTTGGACTTTCGCTGAGATCTCCTTCGATATACATAATATAATTGGACATCCAGTAAAATAACGTACCGAGTACGCAGAAACAGTTACAACGTTAGAATAAAACTCGTATATATTATATATTATCAATACAGTTATTTAAATAATTGCACAATGAGTAATATTTTTCATTTAATTTTATACAAGCACGTATTCGAAGGATGCGACAGTTCTTTCAGTCTTTTCATCCGAACCTTTAACAATTCACTGAAAAATAAATCGATATGATCTGATAAAAATGAACTGGCAGGATTGATTTGAAAATCAAAACTGGCAGCTTTGAATTTCGTTTTGTTGTTCCTTTTTCTCAAATAGATTGCAAATAAAAATTGTAAGCACACTTTGCCTTAAATTAATAGCGACTTCGCCTCAGAGCTTCTGTTTTTGGCGCATGATTCGAATACGCGACACTGTCGCTGTTATGATATGCGTTTGTGAAATTAAATTACGAGACTCATACTGAGACAAGACACAATTAAAAAAAAATGACGCCTAAGACGAAAACACGCATAACAATCCGTAGATGAGTGTCGATGACGAGTCACAATTTATGCCAACTTTCTCTCATGGCGAACAAAAATATCAAGGCATGCTTGAAAATTTTCCCGAAAACATGCCGGTGACTTTCTCTGTTCGATAAGTTTGCTCCTTGCATTTTTTTCTTCTCGCTCTATTTTTATTTACTTTTCTTTACGTCTATATCGCTTATAATTACAGTTTTATCGATTAAAAAACGATTATAACGGATTTTAGACTCATATAAATTACAAGTAGGTAACAAGTAAGTTCACGCAATAACAAAACTCTGGCTGACTTGTGATAGGAGAGTGCAGGTATTTCGTGTTTCCTTTTTTCCATACTTTTTTAAAAATTGTTTCAAGTTTTTTTATCGTTCCCCCACCCCTTTATTTTTTTTCAGTGCACGACTTTAAGAAACGCGAAAAAGATATGAACGGTAATAGCGACACTTCGTAATTTAATAGTCATTTTAATTTGTAATAACGATCGGTTGAATTTATTCTAGACTTCAAATCACTTATGGCTAATAGAGTTAATTTACTTTTATTAATAATGAATGCACGAAAAAAGTTGTGATTAAGTTGGAGCGAAAGTGTCCGCGGTTCGGCTTCACCTGTACCTCTCTCAGATTTATTTCTACGCTGTTTCTTATTATTATGTTTTTTGCGTTTTACAACTTCTCCGTAAGCGAAAGCGAAATGGGTGCAAAGTTACAATCGTGTTCCGGCTCGCAAGAACATTTGGCATCGTTGGAAAAACAAACATCAACCGAAGACTGGAGGGTAGCGTACGTTGAACACAGTTTGTTTTTCTCTGAAACTCGTTGGACACTCGCTCCGATATTTAGTATCACTTAAAACGGTTATTTGAGTGAAACCACATTTTAGACATCAACCACCATCTTTTTATGGATGTCTGTGTTACCTACAACCTGAAAAGGAAAATTTATTTGTAACCAAAGTCAGATGTTAAATTTCATAATTCATTTTTGAAGTATAACATAAAATTTGCACTCTAATTACCGAACAGAATTCTTCGAAACTAATTTTTCCATCCTCATCCTTATCAGCGAAAAGAATTGTCTTGTCGACGATCTGTTGCAACTGTGTATCTTTAAGATTATTGCCAACCATCATTTTCAAGACCTGGAAAAGTTCCCCGTTGCTTATGTATCCATCATTGTCCATATCGTAAATTCTAAAAGCGAATCTCAGTTTGCTCTCTTTATCACCCTGTAAAAAAATGAATCTCTTATATAAATTTTCGAGGATGTATTTTGAGACATACACTTTTAAATATGAATTTAAAAAGTATCATTTTTCTAAGAATATAAACCTGTTTTTTATGAATATAAATGGATTTTTGTTGTTTGGAAAATGCTCGACCTTGTTTACCTTAACGCTAAATTGTGAAACACCCTGGATAAACTCTTTAAAATCTACTTCGCCGTTGCCATCAGCATCAAAGATCTCAATCACTCGTTGGACGAGTGGATTCTGTTGCAATTCTGGTAATGACATAAACTCGTCAATGCTCAGAGCACCGCTGTTGTCTAGATCAAGTTTCCGAAACCGTTTGCCCAGTCTCCTGATCTCATCAGCATCGACTAAAAATAAAAATGGTTTCGATTCATAAGTTCCAAATGAAACATGAGACCAAAACCCTTGACCAAGTTATGTCTCGTTTCTTTTGACTATAAACTTTTAATCTAAATGCAAATTTTAATTAAACAATAATTTTGAATTGTTAAAATTAACTTTTATCAACTACGTTACCTTAATTGATTATTTTCTTACAATATAAAGTTCATTGATAATTATTTCGTTGAAAATTAACTGAGTTCCCAGATTTGTTTTGACAGTATCGATTTTTCAAGCGACTTGAAGAAAACCCCTGAATCATCATTATCAAAACAAAGTCGGGGAAAAGATATTCTCCAAATCAATACGAAAGAAAAGTAAACAATGAAAAAAAAAATTCACATTTTGTCATCAGATACAAAATGAAGTTAGCAGAAATCTATTTACTAAGAATTGTTGGAAAACACTGAGAAAAAAATCAAAAAATTCATTAAGACGTGACACTCGAATTTGATTTACGACCCGGGGAGCAACGTGACAACTGCATAATTGATGTGTACTGTAGATAAATAAGGTTATTCGGGCGATCCCACTCACAGTTCGAGCATAATTCCATCGGCAGCGACGCTTCGTTTCCCTGAAACAAGCAAAACAAATGTCAAAATCACGTCCATGATTTCGCCCAACGCCCAAACTCACAAAATTGGGAGAGCGGAGCGGCAAAAACGCAACATCAAGTGTTGTGTCTCGAGCTCGCGCGAGCGCCTCGCAATACAAAAACAAACGCGAATGCAGTCGCGGGCTTTCTCACGCGGAACTTGTCCCGTTTGATTCTTGCTTACCATCTTGACAGCTCGTACGATGCCTTCGGATGGGTTTTCAGCAGCTGATCAATCGGGCGGAGAGGATCAATTGTTTTTCTACTCGCGACTTTGGGGGTACAACACAACTGTAGTCTGCAATAATGACTGCTCGGCTCGCTGCCAACTTCACTCTGAACAACTATTATCAATCAGGTGGTATAGAGGTTATGTGCGGCCAACTTCAGTCCAGTCCTTTAAACTTCTCTCTCTCTCTTGCTCAAACACAACATTTCAATTATTTCTTACACATTAACTTTGATTTCGTTTCTCAGGTAAAAATAAAATTTGCAAATTTTTCTTCATTTAATCCTAAAACATTTTTGTTCACTTTTGTTTTCATTGTTTTGTTTACAGTCTGTGCTCTTTTTTTTATTGTTATTATTTTTTCAATCAAAAATAAAACTTTGCACGTTAGATAATTTGTTATTTTCTTCTATTATTGTTATATTAAAAATCATTCAACAGTGGGAATAATTGATTGTTTGCAGAGATAATAAAATAGTTCGTAAGAGTGGGAGATACGGTGACTCTCTCAGGAGCAAGCATTGTTGCACAGTCAATATAGTGACTGGAGTTAAATCAGCTGGAATGCGCGAAAGCCACATGCAATGGTCCTAGTTGTGCGTGTGTTGCTTCTCGGCGGGTTGTTCCTTGTGCTTAGCCATGCTCAGGAGGACTCTACCCTGCCCTGGTATGAAACCCTGCCGGCTGTCGCAATGGACTACAAAGTGCACATCGACCCGGGCAAGGAGGATTGTTATTATCAGTATGTGAATCCCGGCGCAACTTTCTACGTCAGCTTCCAGGTGATTGTGAAAGCGAAAAAAAATACAAACAGTTGAAAAAAATTAATCCAAATTTATATCTAAAATTATGTTCAGTTACTTTTTCAAGACATGCTTTTTTTGACAACGTGGACAATTTTGTCTCAACTTCTGGTACCATATGCTGTGATGTGGAGAACGAGTTTTTTTTCAATGAAAACCAAAACGAAAATGTGTCAAGATTTTACAGACTTTTGACTTTTCTTTTTTCCTTGAACTTTATTTATTTATTTTTTTAAGATTGTTTTGAAGCAACAGTTAAGATTTGTTAGTGGGAGAAAAAAAATTAAGTAACGTGTTACAGTGAGAGCAGAGCCCTCTTTAGTAATTTTTAATATTAATTATTGTTATTAACTTTTAGACTGACATAATTAAATTAAAATTTGGTATTTTTATCTGATACAGTTTATTTATAATTCAGAACCTGAAAATAATTTGTAACTAAATGTTCAAAGAAGCGTTAATAAATTTTAATAATTTTAGGTAATTCGAGGAGGAGATGGGAAAGCCGGATTTGCTGTAAGAAATCCACAGGGTACGTTGGTACATCCGTACGAATGGAGGCCAAGTGCTGATTATGAAGATAGAAACGTCGCAGGCGGTTATTACAGTGTCTGTATTGATAACCAGTTCTCAAGATTTGCTGCTAAATTAGTCAATCTATACCTCACTGTTATAAGGTACACGATAAACCATTTTAATTTAATATCAATTTTTCGCCCCAATTATTTTTAAATTCATCCTTTTATTGTTCTTTTATCAGGTATGATCAATGGGAGAAGTTCACTAAAGAATTGGAAGACTTGAATATTTCCGTAGAGAATTCAACGGTAAGAAAATATAAATAAAAAAGCAAAAACAAAATGTATTAATTCATTGATAGATAAAAGATGTTAACTTCGATCTCATCTTGCAGAGAATTTTAAAGGGAGTGGAACAAAATATCAATGAGATGTTGCAGTTCCAGCAGGCAAGTCGGAGTCGCGAAGCTCGAGACCTCAGTTTGCTAACAGACAACAACGCTTACATTCCAAGATGGTCTCTCGTTCAAATAGCTATCATTCTCGCGTCGAGTTCCATGCAAGTTTACTTTGTGCGCAAACTCTTTGAGACTGGTTCCTCCGGCTACACAAAAATGCGGATATAAATTTTACGACCAACAAAACGCTCCACCTATTGTATTTATAGTCTAATTTTTTATTCTCTAATATCACTCATACTTTGTACAGTAAGAGATTCGTATGGCTGATCATCATTGAGCAGTATTCTTAAAAATAACGACAGTTTTATACTTTTGATACCGGAAAATCATCAACTCTAACCAATTGTTATTCGCAAAAGCAGTATTCTTAACAATATCAACGACAGTATTATACTTTTGATACCAGAAAATCATCAATTCCAATCAACTGTTAATTATAAAAGGGATGTTTTTAATGCAAATTTTATTTTATTTGAATGTACTTATAAATCGATCAACGTATATTAAGTTCATGTTAGAAATACAAAGATTATGGGGTGTTACGACAAGACTGTTGATGCACATGTGAATCAAAATTGTTGAGAAATAAGGGAAGTTGTATTTTTTTAGCGTCTAGTAGCTCGAAAATTTTTATTTTGTCTCCTCCCGAAGATTTGTTCGCCACATTATTTTTGAACCTTTTAAATAAAGAGATTAAAAAAACAAGGATGATGAATGATGACTCATTGTCAAAAAGCAAATTTTATTGGCAAACGTAATATGCTGGAAACACTGAAAGTCCGACAGTTCATACGACACTTTTATCCGCCGCAAACACTTCATCTAGAACAGAATTATCAGTTTGATTGCTCGAGCTTCGATGCTACTTTATACATTCTGCCACGCCTTTCTAACAAGGCTGTGTGCCCCTAAGTGTTTTCGCATAAACTCATAATTATGCGACAGATTTCTCAGTTCCAGACAATACCAGTACGTTGACTAGAATCAGTTTTTTTCATAAAATCAAAATGCTCTGTTAATAAATCTTTTCGTTAATTTTGTCAAAATTACGAATCGCTCGTTTAGGAACTAAGAACTTGTATAAAATGAAATTAACATTACGGTCTTTAACAAAAACTTGTTCAATATGGTTGTCAGATCTAAGTTGACATGAAATGACATAAATTGTAGCAATTTTTTTAGATTAATAAATTTTTTAACTCAGAAAAATATTTCAAAAGACTGTAAAAGCACAACCACCGAAAACATATAAGGAATATGAAAATCAAGTTCATAAGGAATCACTTAAAATTAGCATGAAAAATTTATAAAAGGGCCGTTTGTAAAATGACCATTATAGAAACCTTTAGGTTTCTTGCTATTGCACACAAACAACGCCAACCCATTATTCTATCGAATAATTTACACTCATTTATCACAGTACTTGCACTCTAATAACATTCGTTGACAACTAATTCCGTTGAGATTTAATTTTTCGCACGTTTACATAACGTGAATCGAATCGCAATTAGCTGATTACTATTTTTTAAAACTTGAATATAAGAGCAACTAATAACGTCTAATTCCCTTTAGATATTGCATGTGCTCATAAATTATGTGACATACAATTTTTGTATATTCGATGTTTTTAGTTAGATTGGATACAAAGATAGTTGTTAGATAGAAAAAAATGCCATATGGCATTATGAAATTACAACTTGGAATTAAGTTGAATAACAAATCCGCTCGATGAAATAGTAAAAGATTGTTTTGCAAGTTGAAAGGTAGATGAATCACTTAAGGAGCACTATTTACAGGATTAGGATACATTCACACAAAATTATTTCCATCGCAAGATCAAGAAATTTTTCAGACCATTATTTTTTCCCCCGTCGTTAAACTTTTCAACAGTTGGGATAAAAGAAAGAGTCATATTGAAGAAGATTGAAAGCAAAGTGTTTCAGAGAGCCTTATAAAATTTATACAAAATTTGTCATACCCTCGGTTGACATTTTTCTTATTCATTTGGTTTTTTCTTTCATTCTTACACGATAAGTAACGTTGATTACAGATCGTTTTTAGAGGCACAGAGTAGTTGAAATGAATAACATTTTTTCTTGTGATTCAGGCACTTTAGTGCTCGTTACGATCGCTGACGATGAAAAGATAAACGTCACTCGCAATCAATGTTATCAATGTTACAATTTATTCCGCGGTGAAATTGAATTTCACTTGTGTGTTTCGTTTTATTTCTCTTCACGTTTGTAGATTTTTATTTTTGTTATTAATTAGTTAATTCATTTCATTTTGTTTTTCTTCATATCTTTTCGTCGTTTCGCGAAATTTTGAAAAAGTTAATCAACATTGCACGGAAGGGAAAATTGTTCAACAACAAACGTGTACATCACACTTGACGGTTTACAAAATACTGAGATTATTATTGCACTGACGAATTGCTCGTGGCTGCTTCAAAAGTGAGCAGTTCCGCTTGTTTGATGGGATATGTTTTCAGCCCTTTCATATCTTTTATGTTTGTGCGAGCACAAGACTTTGAGTCACATTTACAAAAGTTCGTAATCCTAGTTTTAATTCTGTTATTTTTTCCCCCGTCGAGTTATTTTTTCCTCTTCTAACTTCAATCATATTACTGACGAACAAAGAATAATAATTTCGTTTAGTTTCGTATATTTTTATGGTCATTTTTTTATCAGTTAATTTGAAAAAATTTGAACTTTTCAAAATCAATTCGTTGTTTGGAGAAAAATTGTGTCTAAAGGATAATAGAATACATTGTCCATGAACACTGTGTTTTTAAGGTTTGCAATTTACGTTTACTTTTGTTTCGTTCGTCATTTGAGTTTCTATTTCATAATGCACTTTTTGTCGCATAAAAATCTTTGTGATATTTAGAAACTAGACACCAGCTCACAAATTTTTATCGCAACATTTTTCATTTCTCTTCTATTTTTTTCAAGCTTACAACAGAGGGAAGGTCAAGATTTTAAATAGTACATTTGAAATACTACGTAATTTATCTGGAATTTCTTTTGACTACTTTGGTGCACTAGATAAATAAATTGATGCTCTCATTAGTTATCTTTTTGATAGTTCTATCTCTAAAATAAATTGAGATCATTTTTAAATAGTCTCCTTAGAGTTGGTTATGTTATAAAGCATTAATCCGCCAATTTAAAAAAAGCAATGCACCATATTGATAAAATTAAATCTAAATAATCTATTATTTTAATATAAATAATTTTCAATTTACGTATAATCATATTTAGTCATACAAAACGATTACAAAAAGTTTGAAAACAAGTTCTGAAAACGTCCCTTTTTTTTTGCTCTTCAATATTTATGCTCGGTAATTTTTAATGAATATAAAAAAGTATTGTGTGAATATTCATTAATTTTAATTAAATGTTAAAAATTTCGGTAAATATGATTATTTAACTTTGTGCAAAAAGGGGACGTTTTCCCATTTTTATTTTTTTGTTTGCAATTATGTATATATGAAGAAATAGAAAAACAAACGTTTCGCTCGCAGTTTAAATAACTGACTAGACTTTGGCACAACCGGGATAACGATTGTCGTTAAGTTTTTAGTTGTTCAGATCATGGATAGCTTGCTGGATGCGTTTGACGTGGCCAATCTTAGTGATGCCGAGTTCTTTAAGGTCGCGTCGAGCAAGCGCAAGCAGCTCCTTCCCTTGAATGTCATGCGAGACAAAATTGCTCGCGTATTCTCCAAGCTGCAAATTTTCCAACCAGATGCATACTTCCTGAACGCCCCAGACAGTCACCTGGTCGCGCATCGCGTGGTGACTTGCCCCACCTGGTGGTCCCGATCGCCGGAATTTCAACCAGAATAAACCACGATGACGATTTTTCTTGTCAGACTGAAAATGTAGTTTATTTTTCAATGATCAAGTCAGTGTAATTAAAAAAAAATGATAGAATAAAATGTTTTACTTGTTCATCAACGGGTAAATTTTGCAAATATACCAATCCACACCCATTTTCGTCAAAGACACACTTTTTCAGTTCTTGCTCCATCGATGCTAATGAGATCGATAATTTGTTCTCCAAGTCTTCTCTTAATTTCTAAAAAACGGTAAGAGAAAACAAATACAATAAGCAAAAAGGAAAACTCAATTGGATTGATTAATTTTATAACTTCTCTTTCTTTGAAAGTATAAATTTCGAATTTACCAAATGATGTGCTTTGTCCCTGAGCAACTCGCAGGACTCCTCATAAAGTTGTCTCGCACTTGACACCAATTCCGTCACAATCGGTCTCAAGGTTGGCTGTAAATAACACAAAAATGAACAACATAATCAGAATTAATACGCGCGTTGAAAGCGAAATCAATAAGTAAACTAACTCCTTGAAGAATTTTTCCATCGGGGTGTATTTTGTCAATAGCTGCTGAGGTCTGAGCAGCAATCATGTACAGATTTCTCTCCAAGCTCGGATGAGATACGATGAGCAGTTTCACCCATTTGACCAAAGTTGCAACAACCTCAATGAAGCCAAAGAGAACGTTTAATTCGTCGTCCACAAGGTTCAGTTCTTTTCCTTCCATGAAGGAATTTCTGTGTTGAGACAGTGAGCCACTTAAAGTAAATGACGATTGGGACAACACAGCAGCCATCGAGTGTCGCTGCTTTTCTTCCCAAGCTTTTAACGATTCTTCTAAAGCCTAAAAACCGAATTCAGAATATTTTATCTAATAGAAAACTTGTTAATTGTAAAATTAAAATCAAATGTTCAATAAAAATAGATTTATTCGACAGCATTGCTAATCCACTAACGCGATTTCTGGAGAGCATCTGCATTCGATTTTTGTGAATAATTCGAATGATCCCTGGTGATTGAAGCCAAGCTTCACCATCCACTTGGATCGGTACTTCCTCATCGCCTAGAATGTTGATTTGCACAGAATGGCACTGTGCTATGCGATGATGTTGAAGGTTTATCAGTCTCGAGGCTGCCATCTGCACCGAACCAAAAACCGCCACAACTTCAAGCACCCGATCGTCAAACGAAGGTGCAAGAAAAATGTCTCCTTCTTTTTTGCTGCCCCAAAAATTTGTTCCGCCCATGAAACTTGAAATTAAAATAATAAGATTTTTAAGTTTCCTCTAAACGTTTTTTGTGCAAAACAACGTTGAAATGTATTAAAATTCTACCTAGGAATATTTAGAACAACAATTCCCTGCAGGGAAGGAAGTGGAATTCTCTGACCATCACATTCCAACTGCACTCGTTGATCAAGATTTTTGTAAGTTTTTTGCAACCACTGTTTTGAGCCCAAGACACCGTACCACATATAATTTTTAGCTCTCGATCGGCACTTTTCCGGGTGCTCCTCGCGTTTCTGATGGAAGTCCAAACTAATCTTTGCATCTATTCCAATACCAAAATAATTATTCATCACGCAACGCTCGGAATAGCCTTCTCTGGAAATTTCAATTTCAAAACATGAATATTAACAGGCAATTTGAAATGTCACTCTGCGATCACGTTTTTGACATTTAAAACTACTAACAGTAAAGTTTCGTCAGGGTCCATTAAAGGTGAAACAGCTGCACATAAAGCATCCGCATTAGCAAGCAGGGCTTGGCTAATCAAGCCTGCGCCACTCGTGACGTCTACAATGGTAATTAAAATGACGATTATAATTTCAATTCTTGTTCCGATGAAAAGGTCATTCTTCATTTTTCAAATATCAAAATTCACTCACTAGGCCACATGGGGAGTCTGACCAGAGGATTTATGATTGGTAGTTTTTTGACATCCTCGGTTTTGTCCACAGACTTCGATCTTTCATGACGCAAACTCATGTTTGAACCAAATTTAGCAGCTGCCGCCAGAGATACCACTTCCGAAGGTTTCAATAAACTTCCGCTGCTTATTCTCCTTGTTGCTTGCGGCGAACATCCGGTATCTAGATATTCCACGTGTACTGGAATTGTTCAGATCGATCTCCATTAATATAAGCGAGCTGGTTTCACAAATTGTACAAAAATATGAACAGAAATAAAAATATAAAAATAAAATTGACAATTTCAAATATACATACAAATGCAGAAAAGGATTATATCAGCATGCAAATGACAATTATCGGAATGCGAAAAAGGATTTTTTGTATATTAGTAAAATTACATTTCTGCACACTCTCTCCGCTGGGTCTTCTAAAATGCGGATGTATGAAATCACGCAGATCCTTCTCGTGCCTACTCTTAGTAGAGATGGAAGGACTCGGAGGATCTACAATAATCGAAGGAAAGTTTGGATTTCGTTTCATGAGAGGCACATGGTTCTCTTCAATACAATGTGTTTGTTTTTCATGGCCAGATTCGGGAGTCGGGAAATTACCATCTTCTGTTAATGTTCTTGTAGTCTCTTCGTTGATCCCCAAATAGGTTGATTTCAACATCTAAAATCAAACGAACAATTACTTTTTAATTAAAATAGGTTTATATATATATTGACAGTAAATAAATGAAATGAAATAAGGATTGAAATTAAAAAATAAATTTTGAAAACAAGGTAAACTAATTCATAAGTATTAAATGTTCTTCTCACGTCAGCATTATTCGCAGCCAAGTTTCTATCAGGCCTTTTAACGGAGCGCCTGGCAATGTCGCTTCCCTCGACGAATTTAGCCAAGCTGCAATACTTCTTCGGTTTCTCAACCTGCTCGGATTTCAAACAGTCACGCACCGAGTCGTATCGCTCGCCCAACATCGCGCTGTTCAGATCCTGGTTCAAAGAACTCATATCCTCCACGAGACTCTCAGAATTAATTACGTCACTCAGATCAGAATTCTCTGGTGAGTCGATGTGACAGATCTCTGATTCGGAATGTTTTATTGAGTCCAAAATGTCGCTGTCTATGTGCCCTGTGATGCATTGAGCAAATTATTCGGATTTCAAATGTACTTTTAAATCAATCCCATTTAATTATAACTTGAAATACAATTCGAAATACAATTTCAAATAAAATTTTAAATAACAAATTAATGTAAAGGTTCAATATAAACTCTTAAAAATTCTGTATTGATTAACTTGTACAGTTTAGTTTTCATATTTTTGCATTGAATAAAACAATATTACCAATCTCACTCTCGCTGTTTTTCACGAGAAAACTGAACTTAGAATCCAGCGCCTCGGAAGCGATACTGTCGGTGCTGATTATACTATTGCTGCAGCTCCCTTTATCAATTTTGTTTTCTTCCTCCTGTTCTCCTTTCACTACATCCGGCGAGTCGGAATCGGGCGAAATCATAGTGTCTTGAATCGTCGTGTCGTCTATTGAACTAGTGTCCAGAGTCTTAGGTGTCACCGTCACATGAAAGTCGGAGGACTGTGTCAGGTTGCTTTCAACCGACTGTTGTTTCACCATCCTTGGTATAGTTTTCTCTTCAAGAATCTCCTTCACAGTTTTTTCCAAGGAAGAATCGTCAAAACTAAAAACACTGAAAAGTGTACGCTCAATTATTTTCAATTTGTACAATCCTTTAAAATAATTAAATTAAATTAAAAAAATAGAGCTTACTCCTGAGGCACATTTGAGCTATTTCGTCGGCTATCAGCGAACCCATCAGGGGCAGGCAACGTCAGCAATTCGTCAGCCTGAGAGTCTCTTCTCAAATCTGGCATTGGACTAAGCGAGACCAGATTTGGCATCGGACTTGAGCAAGGTGACGTTTCAGATCCAGAGGTAGGTGTGGTACTTTCTACGTGACTTGGTGGAGTTAATGGAATCAACAAATTATCGCTCTTGTCTGGAATACCACAAAAATAAGAAAAAATTCAAATTCAAATTAAAATACAAATGCTTCATAAAGATGAATAAAGTTTTACTCAGATTAGGAGAACTCGCATCAGAGGACAAGGTGTTACATGAAGCTTTCTTTGATTTTGTACTCGAGCCAGGACGTATATGCTCCTCGATTGACATCTTCGTCAGATCGATCACGCTTCTCACAGCATTTTTCAAGCTGCCAACTCTATGATGAAAAAACAAAGATCAATATGACAGAAAAAATGTCCTGTGCATCATGAACAAACATTGAATTTCAAATTTCATTACCGAGATAGAATTTCGTCCTTCTCAACGGACTCCCTCTTCCGATGGAGTCTTTTCAGATTTGTTATATCCTTCTCCGGCTTCTCCAACACACCCTTCTCCTGATTCTCATTGAGCGACGGAAGATCACAAGCGAAAGTTTCAAGGTCAGTATTGTCCGTATTGTCGGATATTTCATCGTATCTGTTCAACACCTCCGACAGTTCCTCCAACTTATTTTGCAGCATCATACATTTCTCCTCCAGCGTCTGTTCCATCCCCATATTCACCGCGGAGATTGTCACACGTGATACAAACTCTCTGACAGTCTCGCACAGGTCTCTGAAATTGAGTCCAACAAAATTATTTATCTTAAAATAATTATACAAATTATCAAAATATTTTTTATAAAAAAAAAAAAATGTTTAAAAAGTACTTTGCGCCGTTGATAAGAGTGTCGGACTCCTTGTCGGACTTGACAATAGCCGAGATGTGAGAGATGACACTGTCCTCGAACTCCTGTATCACCGCTGTGCTCAAACTCGTATCTTCGTTCTGGTTAATGGATAATTTTCTGAGCGAGATGCTACGCTCATATGTCATGATGCTCCAACGATCGAGCATCTTAGTTCCGGCTTTCTCGTATTTTTCCAGTAGTTGGGGCAGGTGGGTGTCATCATCGCAGGAGGCGCCCCATCCCAAAACCCTCGCGAGATCATTTCCAGTTCCCAGTGGAAGGACTCCCACTTGACATTGCTTCTAGAAAATTGTGCGTTGTTTAGCTGGTTTTGTTTAGCCTTTTCTAAGTTCAATTTTAAGTTATTGGTTCGGTTTCAACACTTACTACGAGATTACGAACGAACTCCACATGCAGATATTAATGACGAAAAAATAGTTTTGACTAATTAGGAGCAGAGAACACTGACACTTACCTCCTAGAAATAAAAGGATAAATTTGAACGCAACTAAAGAGGTGTTATCGACTTGGTCCAGTCTGAAACGAAGCTACGTGAGAAACATGCTCTGAGGATAAGACAACAAAAGATTGCATTTGGTCAGCATGCGAACAAACATTTTGTAACATTTAAATTTAAAAATAAACAAGTTTTAATAGGTGTAACAGCAGTGATAATTAACACAATGGAGGTTCGCGATTGTGTGTAAGAACTTGAAAAAGAACTTGATTGAAATTTACGAGTTTTCTGCTGTAACATTCGCAGAGTAATCATTTTAATGTTTATTGATTTACCAATAAAAAATTTCCCATCCCAAAATGATTGTTTTTTTTTTTTATCTTTTCATAGACTATAAAAATTTTGTTTAAGCATTGAAACAATTTGTGTGACAAACAAAAGATTTTTTTATTAATCTCACTGTTATTGTTTGTGAATTGCGCAACTCTGTTCAGTCTAAAAAATTAATGAAACATTTTGATACCTCCGAGCGATATCAACAAACGGAATATTAAAAAAAGCCAAGATTCGCGGGATAATTCTCAAAGGGAATTATATTTACTCGATCGCGTATCGTATTTGTATTTTCTTGACCTTTGAGATTAATCTTTTAATAAATGAAACCAAAATTAAACGCAACATTGTGCAACGTATAGTTGATTAATAGAAAGCAGAGGTCGCAAATAAAGCAGCGAACAAAAAGTCGAACACGTGGATGAAGCAGGTGCGCGCTTACGTGCATGCCCAGTCGATCGATTTCCGAGAGGACCCAGCCGACTGATCCATCCCCGCTGCATACTAAAATTCTAAAAGGGTCAAAATGTCGAAACAGGCGTAACCTGCAAAAAGAATAAAACATTTTATATTTAAAAATGATATCTCTGACGTAAGTTTCATTATAAATGCCAGCGTCATAAACGAGAATAAATATTTCAAAGCATAAAACGTGTCTGGAGATGACAAACTTTTTATCATTTGCCATAAAGTTCTTTCCCAAAGACGTAAATTTCAACGTTACATCAAGTTGAAATGTTAATGTGCAATTGCAAAGTAATATTCACCCTGGTCCAGGACCGCCTTTGATAAGGTCAAACACTTGTGCGGGGTTGAGTAACTGCTTGAAGCGTCTAAGAAACTTGACCCCCTGATTGTCGCCGGACTTACTATTAACGAATACTAAGAGAGGACTGCAACCTGTCGGTCGGACAGCTTCCCAAGCTTCATCGCTGCCTGCAAAAACATTAAACTTGCTTTACTCATCATCTCTAATCCCCACAAAAAATTTTAATCTACAGAAAAAGTACGTTAAAAAAACATTTTTAGTCGTCACTTTTTTACTCCAGAATTAAATATTTCAAAATGTTCTGCAAAATGTTCTCCTTTACTTCTGAAAAGTTTTAACTCTTTTTTCCAAAACATTATTTTTGTACAGTTACGGTTGTTCATAAACATTTTGACGTCATTCATCTGATAATTTCGTTTCATAATGTTAGCCGTAAACGTTCGTTCCAAATGTCACAGGGTGAAGTTCGGAAAGTAAATTTTGGAACGCTGACGTTATATCGTTTATTACGTAATGAAAGGAGGCATTGTGTATACCTATACTATGCAAGGCGGTGGGAGGGACGACGCTCAGTCTCGCAGGGCCCAAAGGACATTTGATGCTCATCGAAGGCCTGCAAGCCGTGTGTACTGTCGCTTTGCACCACAAACATCGCCAGTCTTGTAACCTGTAAATAATATACTCAATGATTAGAACAGCCAATTTGGACCGAACCGTTTACCTCAATGTAATTTGCGTAGTTGATTTTACAATTTAATGACAAAAGTAATCAATAAAGTAAAAATTAATTAATATTGGAGTATATTCTAAGAATAAACCGATCTGGTCAGCGCTGCTTAATTAGTCCATTGATTCGTCTAAAATAATTTACATTCAGACTCAAAGAAGATGAATAGAGTTTGAACTCGTTACAAAACATTTGAAATGTTTCTTACAGTATTACAAACTGTTTATTAGTAAGACATTTTGAGATGAGATATTTAATATCAAAGTTGCAAGAGCTGTATTAAGAGTTTACCTCAACACCGAGCCGCAAGTTTTTTCACAGACGTTACATCGCGAAGACACTGGCAGGTTTCCTTCCATCCACTGATGTGGCATAGTAATATTCTAGAATGCATTAAATCTCAGGATTAGTTCCAACGACTCTTTTTTGATTCATCAAAGGAAATGTTACAAACAAGTCAGAAACTCTTGTGAAAAACTTTTTCGTCTGTTTGTTATTTTTTCCTGCATTTGAATCCTTTGATGTTTTATTCTTTTCTTTTCGAATGATCCGTATTTCCATGTACATATTTCCTTCATACATTTGAAAATTCATTTCAAAATGTCAAATAAACTTTGAAATTTTAAATTAAAAAATTTTAATTCGTAATTGTTATCATGCTTTTGCATATAATGATAAATTGACCTCCTAGTTTTTATATTAATGCATAAATTAAAAACGACTGAGCATCTCTAAAAAGAGATATTACATTTACAACTTCGATATAAAACGGAGATGCAGGTGTACAAGAGATTTATTTTTAAAAAATCGCATTAAAAAACTAAAATACAGTGCGTTTAGTTAGAACATGAATTTATGCATTATTCCTGAGAGTTTTCCTGTAAAACTCAGAAAATATCAACGTCTTTGAGTTCAAAAATATCGTACCCCATCTGGATCCTCAATTATATCCTTCCCGACCGATGCCAGTGTGGTCCATTTGCAATTGTTGATTGCTTTCGAACTACATCTTTTATGAACTTTGCATTTACATACTTCGCAGCTGAGTCCGTGTGATTTTACACCTAAAACATATCCAGTAAATTTGGCGATTAAGATGGTTGGTTTGGCTTAAAATTGCTTATAAAATTTTTCAAGGAAAATTGTGCAAAGGTGTTTTACCATGGAGGGTGTCTCTGCATACGTTACAGTAGATTGGCCTTGCATGGCCTGTCGAGTACCAGACATGATTGCCACCTAAAAATTCTGCGGCCGTGCCATCTTTGGGCCTCGGTCGGTCTTTTGATTCCTGAGCAATTCTCAGCCATTCGTCCATCTCGCGATTGTTTTCTCCACACAAGACCAGCGATCGAAAAGGACTTGTCACCTAAAAAAAAATAAATCAATAATTCATGATGATTATTTTATTAGTTTTAAATATATAGAACAGAGAATATATGTTTGATCTCATTGTATTTTGTTCGATATAAATGAAGTAGATTGGTGTGACCAGTTTTTAGCGGCCTCACATTTCAAAACACTTTAATTGACGAATTGCCAAATGTGATTGCGTCAATTTGAATGTACTGAAACATCCCGATACCGCTCCTGTTAAATTGAATCAAACGTACACAAAGGTTAAATTCATCTAATGAAATCAACAGCTCCAGTGTCAACGGAAGGGCTCTCAAAACTTTTGACCTATAACATGACCTCCTTCAAGTTTCTCACAGAAATACACAGCAAAATTATTTCATAATTCTCGTGATTCGTCCAATTTATTTATTTGTTCATATTCATTTCACTGATCTATATAAAATTTACTTCCAACAATAACAAAAACATTTTTCCCAATCACTCTGAGGGACAACAAAAATGTTTATAATTATTTCAATGAAAATGTGTTGTTTTAAGACAAACCTCTCAATGTTTTCTTTGAAAATTAATCATCACCACGCCTCTTCGGTCAGACAGAACCATTAATTGATTGAATTAATTTTTTTCATTTGTCAACAATCAAAAAGTTTGCGATCAGCCGAGCGTAAACAAGTGACAGTCAGACATAACCTAACTATTTGTAGGTTAAGATATATTTATGCCCACAAATTTGGAGGACTCTGGTGTACCTTAAACCGCGATCGTGTGCGTTGTTGCGATGACATTTGTTGAAATCAGTGCTCGCTGCAAGACAGAGGAACTCGCGTGCAAGCAAATTCCTTCGCCGAGGGCTCTCGAAGTAAGGGCCGACGGGTTGTGGTGCATCGGCATTTGTTGTTTTGAAACGCCGCTGATCGTTCAATCCGCGAGGTTTACGCGCGGTTTCACGATCACACCCGTTTCAAATGCGCTCATGTCGCTGTCTTGTCATGATTGTTTACGATCGATTTTAACGAGCATTGATTTCACGCTATTGTCAACATACCATCCTGACACTCGTCGCGCCGGAATATTGTTTGTAGAGCGCGCCCTATTACGGATATTTCTCACTACGGAGCAGCTTATTCAGTTCTTCTTTTTTTGTTCTTTGGTTTGCAACTAACAAAATAAAAACAAAACAATCAAATTCAATTGTTTCTCAATTTTCTGTTTTGTTTATTTCGCAATGGTAACTGAAATCTTGTCTGTTTTTGTTCGTTGATTGTTCCTTCAATTTATTGTTTACAAATATCTTTGTTTATCTGTTTATATTTTTGCTTCTATTTTGGTTTGATCTTTTATTGATTATTTACAATCTTGTGTATATTTATTTTGATTTTAGTTATTATTAATGGTTTTGTTTTGGTTTCCATTGTCATTTGTTTTCGAAAAATAATTCCAATAATTAGAAATAATATAAAAATGTATCCACAGGGCGTGGAAACGGACCCTCCCGAAATCATTACCAAAAACTCATGTGACATCGCACTTTCATGCGAAATCAATATATTCCCGATAAAAATATCATTGACTTATCCCGATTAAAATCTTCAATAGTTTTAATGGCGATTCCATTATTCCACCCTTATTTCCTCATTTATTAATTTCCCTCCGATATTCTCTCTACAACATTTTATATTCTGACGGTCGTAAAATGAATGAAACCAAAATAAATTGCAACAAAACGAGCACTTAAGAATTCACCAGTAATTTAAATGGAAGGCAAGAGTAATATTTAAAAATAATTCTCTCTATATTCGAAAAAAAAAGAACGATAAACATGCATTTCCATACGTCCCATTGTTATTATTTAAAAAGTAGACGTGCTGGCACATTTGTCATAAAAATAATGCATTTCATGCGTGACATTTCAATTTGCGAGAAACGTTTGTAACAATATCACGCATTTGTTTGTACAGTTTGTTGACGTCGCATACCCGTTTTATGAATTATTGTAAGAACAACTTGAATCATGTGTATTTTAGACGTTGAGACGAAGTTTCATCAAGTTGAAAAGAACTATCTTCGAGTGTATAAATTTATAGTTTATTTATGTTTCAGATGATGCAAAAACGAGAAAAAATTATCTGGCTGGATAATTTTTAATGCTAATGTTTAAATATTGATGAGTAAAAATGTCTGACGTAGCTTTAAAAAGGGAGCTCAATATAAAGACGGATTATTAAGTTCCATTAAGATGTGACACAGGCGATGGTTCACTTAAAAATTGAGATGAAAATTGCAGGTAAATATATAATTAAAAAGATGAAAATTGACGGGAAAGAATGTATATATATTTCTAAATACGTCGGTAGTGATTTTAAAAATAAAATAAATGGAGCACCCGTCAACTGAATTAAAAATGTTTCAGTCAATAATCCGGCGGGATAAATTGCACGGCTTTAACAAGTTGCAAGTTGTAACCTAGCGCAGTTTATTATTACAGCGAGATCAGCAACATTATATCGTCTCACTATTTTCCTCACGTACATGACATAAACGGAACAACTACATTCAACTGGCTTTTTGATAATGACCGGATGCATTTGGCCAAGTTCCAGTAAATCACCATTCTGGAGTATTGCAATAACGAAAAGAGGAAAATCCCTTTCTCTCGAACGTTTTCTTGTTGGAAAACTATTTGCTGTAATTTTGACATTCGCGGCACAGTATAGCGGTTTGTGCAATTTTGCAGAAGCTTGCAACGACGTTTTAAACGTTGTAAACTGAATTTTTTTTGTGATGGAAAAAAAAACGTTCCGAATTGTGAAGTGGAAAAAAGAGTATTTGATTGTAAAAAAATAGGTTCTCAATTTGTAAGACGAATTTTTCAATTGTATACCCCGGATGATAGGCGATTAATAAATTTATTGTTAAATGCTTACGATTATTGAAGTTGTAATGATTTATTAAAAGTGGTACAAGTTGGTTGGGATGTGGTACAGCTTGGTCGATCGATAATATCTTTTGCAATTCCTCTTCGCCCACCCATCAAAAGAGATTACAGGTCATAAGGTCATAAGTTGAACGATACATTTTTGGAAACCTTGGAATGAGTGAGAACTTTACAGTGTTCAGTGACTTTGAAGGTCAACATTTCTATCAATATTTATCAGGTGAAAATGAAACGTAAATTGTATAATTTTCTATTCGACATTAGTAGTTGGTTTTATATCTAATTTCATATCTGGCTTTTATATATTTTCAATTATGTACTAAATCTGAATAGCATCATAAATGAAACATTTACATTATTATATATAAATTGGGTCATGTTATCATTTAGCGAACAAAATGACTGAAATTGAATTTGCATGTTTAAAAAAAACTAATAATGGCGTATGAAAGTAACCAAATCCTCCTTATTCAACCTCCAGAAACATTTGGAGCGTGTGTAATGGATTCCGTAAATTGAATCAGAACTTATATTACTTTGTAGTGTTTGACGATTTCGATTTCAATGAACAATTCATTTATCGCTTTTGAGGAACACGAACCCTTTCGAAATGATAATATAATTGATGAAAGAGGGATTATTTTGTTCACGGCTCATTTTCTCTTATCTCCTACAGCCAAATTTAAACGCAGTGGCACAACTTTTGTATGCACACTCTCTCTTTGATATTGCATGGCTTTTGTATTATATACCAACCGCACATAATTCACCTAATTCCATAAGCATCTGTTTTGTTTGCTACTCCTTATTAATTTCTGTCCTTCCAACTTTCTGTCCTACCAAAACTGCATCACAGTTATTCGACAAATTATCAAATGAAAACAGCGTTGCAGGGTCGAGCGAAAACCAAAAACACACTACTTTGCTTTATAACTGCCCCCGTTTGAAATGTTTGACAATTTTGTTTCAAAAAGTTTTATCATTGACATTTCATAAAGTTTTCCTAAATTATGAATTTTACAATTAAAAAAAAAAAATTTTTATTTAAAAGAGTGCAATTTTTAGTCTTGATTAATTTTTTATTCTATTTGATGATTTTATTTTTATAACAGTTGACAAAATAATATTCAATATAGGTGAGCGTTAAAAGCATTTAATTAGACATTACAAAATTGATTCTTCCATCAACACGTCTTTTGAAGAGCGTAAAGTGGATCTATTTTTGCATCATAATATGGCTACTATCGGAAACACTTTGACTTAATCAAATTAATAGTTTCATGTGTGTTTTTATTTTGACTGTTTGCTCCGGCACTTAATGAGAATACGATTTTACTCATCGTTGAATGCACGCTCGTGCGGAAAGACGACAAACTGAAGTTAAATGGTTATAATTGAATTGAAAAATTAAATACACCTGCAATTTCTTTTGTGTTATAATTTTAAAATACTTTTATAATTGGAACATTTGTTTTTTCCTTTGTAATTACATTTTGTGTATTTTTAGTTTTTTCATTTAAATGTCATTATTATTTTATATTTATACACATATATTTATTATATTTTGATATATACAGCCTGTCTAGACATGGTATCATACATGAAATGACATATTTTAAGTACGTCACAGAAACGGAGCACATTACTATTTACTTAGTTTGTTTTCAAGATTAGTAAAAGATATTCTAGTTGATAATATTAATCATGCTAATCTTATTACGTTCCACAATAAACGTTTTGCATAAACCGCAACTTTTCGTTTGAACGTGACCTAGATTCTGAATTCCGAATGTTTGCAAGATGTATTCCAATTGCATAATCAGCACAACTTAATGTAATCAAACAAAGACCCAAATAATTTAATTGATCATTCCCATTATTGTGTCTAATGACGCTAATGATCCGAGTGAAAGTCGTTGAATAGCTTATTTGAACTGGCCTCGAATTGACTAATCCCCCTTTCATTCTAAACCCGGATAAGGTTCCTGTAGAGACTAAGTAATGATGTTTTATTTATGATGTCATATTTTGTCTTATTTAATTTTGTTTTATTTTTAAATAAGATCTTGCATTAATCACGGATCCACGATTAGTTATTATTTTCAGCTGTAATAGAAATATCACGGAATTACAAGAATCGTGGTTGTGGTTGCCTTGTGATTTGTAACTTTAGTTTGTTCTGAAAAAATGCTCATAACATCGAATTGATGATAATCTATTGGTTGTAAACTGCACAACAGCACGCATCAAGTCGTTCAACAAGTGAATTCATTATTACGTTGTCATTTGACTGGGAGTGCCAATTGTTATTAAGCATTCTTTCCTATAACTATACATTATCTTTTTGCAAAAGCATCAAGTTCATTAATGGCTTCATTGAAATCTCATGAACAATACTGTATTGTTTTACATTTGTTTCTATATACAGCATAAGAATTAAGTAGATTGTTTGTTCCGAACTTTTGGATGATTATTTTTTGGAAAGGAAAATATTTTTAGACTATATCGATTGTTCCGACGAATTTGTAAAGATTGATAAAAATGTAATCTGTCCAGATTCATGGACCATCGGTGACGCTCTTCTTTTTAAGAT
The DNA here is from genome assembly GCA_030523145.1 of Trissolcus brochymenae. Classification (NCBI taxonomy): domain Eukaryota; kingdom Metazoa; phylum Arthropoda; class Insecta; order Hymenoptera; family Scelionidae; genus Trissolcus; species Trissolcus brochymenae. The sequence goes on along the minus strand of JAQQRF010000049.1, from coordinate 92,867 downwards.
TTAGCGCACTGTCCAACGGTTCCGTTTACCTCTGCCCTTCCGGGGTTGGGAGAAAAATTTTCCACATTTCAACTTGGAATTAAATTCTGACCAAAAATATCCTCGTTCCTTTGTTCAAAGTTCTCAAAGGGAACAGGAATTTATTCATTTTATAAATCACCTGAATGGAATATTAAAATTACAAATTTGACATTTCAGTTTCAATATATATGTGTGTAAACGACTGCTCCAGGGGCACCTTTAAGTGATTTTGCAAAAACAAAGAGCTGAACATTTGAAAAAATGTTTCTATATTAAAAAGCACTCGCAGTTGCCGAGTTGATCTGAATATTGGTTGATTTTAAACAAGGGCTATTAATTGGAAACACTTATTCTTCGTCCCGGTATATCCAATTATCGTGAAACCAGTTTACGATTGCATGAACAATCTGCACATGCCATTTTAATTAAACCCACAAAGACACAGAGAACGGATATACTTTTATTATTTAAACAACTTGATCTCTAATTTTGGAATATACGGAATTACAAAATGTCAGATTCTGTATATAGACTTTACATATCTATTTATAAATATACAAAAAATATTGCCTATTTTTATAAAAAGAAAGTTTCATGTTTCAAAAAGCACAAAATCTGGAAAACAAGTCAAAAACGAGCGACTGATTGAATTTTGGTTTTATCTTTGCTGAACATATCCTGGATGAGATATGATTAATATCAATGTCCGTTTGTAGCACAAAAACAACCATCTGGATTAGGAGAAATCTCGTTTATCGAGGCATCATTCATTTCTTTGCGTCATCGGGAAATCCGATATTCTTTTGAATTGGGATACGTTGCAATATTGTGTGAGTCACCGATTGGCGTATATGATAATGCTTTTATTTGTATCGCTGCTGTGACAGTAAGTTGAGTTATATGCATCATCTCAAAGAATCGATCAAATAATAATTTATGCCGAGGATAAAAGTTTTGTACCGAGAAATATATAACAGTCGAGCTTGAGATACATGCGAAGATAATTGAAAATCGATGGCTGATTTGAGATTCACGTGAGCTTCCAGTTTCCGAATTCAGAAAACGATATCCTCAATCTGATATCAAGTTTCTTTCTATTTTAACCCGTCAAAACAAACGGCACATACAAATGAATAGCAATTTCTAAGACCTAATTAAAAAATAATAAGGCACGTGTAACTAACTTTTAATTTAGATAATTATTTTCACTTGAATTTGTGAATAATGATGAATTACAGTGCCAATAATCTTAAGATTTTAGTTGAATCTTTAAGATTAATTAATACACTAATGAGTAAAAATGATTCAATTATAATAATAGTTGATTAATAAATTGAGTGATTAATCAGACATTTATTATTACAATACAATTTTTGTACCATCAGAAGATTTGTAAAACATCAGAAGAGTTTTTATTATTATATTTTTCGTTTTACAAAATTGAATCGATGGAACGAAAAGGCATCTTGTGATGAAATTCCGCGATCGCAATAGAGCAGACAGAAATAAATAGAATTTCGTCGGATGAGGGAAATAAGGGATGAAGTTATATAGGAGGAATGAACCGAGAATAGCGGAATAGGAGATGTAACAAGCAGAAGGGGATGTAAGAGCTAAAATTCAATGCTAATAGAATGCACCTCAGGGGGTAAATTCGTTAACGCCCGACGAGATTAACGGAACCAACGTTTTGCCGCAGGATTATTGAATTGACCGTTGCGAAATGTTGTCAGTAACTTGAATCACACGAAATAGCTATTTTGCACCGAGACTACCATATTACAGTTACTACTATGCAAATTGTATTGTGAAAAATATAATAAATGAAATCTACGGCATGTAATAAAATGTTTTAAATAAAATTTCATTGCAAAAAATATTTCATTTTTCACCCCAGCGCACTCTTAATGGCATCTCTGATTATGGAAGTCTGAAGAGGAAGTTGCAGAAATAGCACTCTCGAAAGATTTTTTCAATTCAAAAAAAAAAGAAAAAAGAAATATGCACTCAATAAAATTCTGATCATATTAATTTTGAACCGTTTAATTGAAGAGGATTATTTTATTGCCTTCTGTAAATTGAGGGAAAAAATAAAAATACACTCTTTTTAACTTTATACGAAAATACTTGAAATAAAAATAGGCAAATAATTATGACCAATTGACTGAAAAGTTGACGAAATATATTTGAAATATATACGAAATTGGACAAAATTTTGTTTTAACAGAATGTTTTAGTAATATTTTTATTTTATTTAAAATACAAACGACAGGATATTTTTGATTCAGAATGCCGAATTAATTTATTGGATTTTTACAATCTGTTGTTCATTCGAAAATCTGAGATGAAATTTAGAAGGTAGTTGCGATTTTTTTTTGAGTATTGGTTAATTTATTGACAGATGTAAAAAAAAGAAAGAAGAAAAAAATTGCACGAAATTGATTGAATAAGGTTCTATGGTTTTAAGATAAAAATAAAGTAACGAAGTAAGAAAAACAATGTTCCGTGTGATATAAAATGTTTTAAAGCATAATCTTTAGGCGTAAAGGGCAAGAAACGTAAAAAAAGATGACGTCGACTCATCTAATTATTCATTGCGTCTGCGAATGTTGGTTAAAATCTGGGTTATGCCATCAATTTTGCGCCGTGTGAAATGGCGCTGTCGTGTATGTGTGTACATACTTTTGTTCGCGGGTTCGACTGCTCTTGACAGCACGAATCAACACGTTCGACAGATTCTAATCACTTTTTAGTTTATGTGCATAAAGATGTAAAATACGCCTGATTGAAATCCAATTAACTAATTCGTATTCAAACAAACATCACTCCAATTTACATTTCAACATTCTCGAATTTAAGTTTTAGTTTAGATTCTGACACTGAATTTAAACCATGTCTTAATTTAATATATTTCTTTAGAAATTACTTTAGAGAATCTTGAAACAAAAATCTTAATTTAAGGTACTAGATTTTACAACGAATATTTTACGTTTTTCTAGAGTTTGAAAGTATAGGGGACAATTTTTTGCTAGAAAGTTTGTCATGGAAGTTCTGAGTCGACGTAAAAACAATCTAATGTGTTATTTTTAAAGGTTACGTCAAAACAGGATTAACTCTGCCGCAGAAGGGACATTATGATATGTCTTCGCTGCTATTTATCATCCTATGAATCAACCCCTCGATGATCCTTCCTTATAGCTTTCATAATAATAAATGTTTCTTACTCACGGGATCTATAAAGATATTATAAAATTAACCTAAATATCGTGAAAAATTGTGTTTTCATCTTTTTGGTACGTTTTAAGTTATCGATCAAGTTTGATTGGAAAATCAAAATTGAGATAAAGGATGAAAAATTTAAAAAAAAAACAAACATCAAAGTTGAAAACTTAAAAAAAAAAGATTTAGAAATGTTACATTGTCGAACAAACACTTTTTATCTCCATTGTAACGTGGATTAAGAAGGAGAATTCGTAAACCCGGAGTTGCGACGTGTAAACTGTGACACTTGTCGAACAATTTGCTCGAGCAGTTTTTTTATATGTTCACCGGAAGAACTTTTTGCGGATTGTTAAAAAATGGCCTCTGAATATTTCATTCTGCTTGAAATATGGATAAATTGTTCGGAAACTCTTTTTCTGTTATGCGATACAGTTCCATTATCCAGGCTTTCTCAGTTGTTTAATATGACGTTTTTCTATTTAATTTATTCAATTCTAATTTTTCTCTGTCAATTTGCATCAAGTCACGATTCGGGTAGTAAAATAGCGAACTATAAATTTACGTGATATATAAGTTAACATAAAATATAAACTCATGTGTCTCATATAACTACAATGTAATTAATATATCGTACATTAATTTTCATAGAGAAATATGAAATGCATTAAAATGTATATTTTAATAACTCGGAATATAAAATTTGTTGACTTTTATTCATTGTTTAATAAAGTGAAACGGTTTTAATTGGTCCATTTTAGTTATAACTGATGAGCCACGTCGCGTACACGTTAATTAACGCACCGTACAAAATTCTTGGTAGTGTCAAATGTGTCTGTATAATGAACGTCAACTTCGTCTTACGTTCAACCAGAGTCCCAGAAAGAAAGGTCAAAGTTTGGCTCTAGAAACGTTCTCCAATGACTTTTTTAAACTGCTTGTTTAAACACTCGCAAAGCAGTCCATAAACTTTTGCAATTTTCCGATAGCGCTTTAAATATTCTCGACAAAAATATCGACCATAAAAATTGCATCTCATCGACTGATATTTACTTTGCCAAAAACCTAGAACAATACCCAAACGAAAAAAAAGGCTTTTGTCCAATACATCAAAACTTTTTACTAGTACTCGCGTGAGCTTTTTTGTTTCATCTGTCCTCATTTCGACGTTTCGACGAAAAAGATGAAATGTCATGTGAAACTGTTAAGAGCAATCTATAATTTTCCGATATTTTTGATATTTCCTTTTTGAAATAAATTTTATTTAGTTTTGAAATCATTCCATATTTTAATCGCATTAAAAGTTTGAAAAGTTATTTGAAACAAAAAAATGAACAAAAAAAATTTTATTTTCCTCTGCAATTGAAAAAAATAAATCTGAAAGCTCGTAAGATTCACTAAACAAAATTATCATCTACACTAATTGAAATTACAGTGCAGTGTTACTTTTACGTCATTGAAAAATTGTTTTTAATATGTTGGTTGCTATTTTTGCTGGAATTTGAATAACAAAAATTAATTAACAAATTTTTTTTACTTCTGCAAGTAAAATAAAATTTAAAAAATGTACATTTTTGTGAAAATGGTTCGTTGCAAATTTTCGCATTCAAGGAATAGTCTGCTGTGTTGATCTTTCATTAAATTCAGTGCTCTCAGTGTATACTCAACGTCATCCGATAATTACAATGCTACTGAGTCGACTCTTACTTAACTGTATCCGCATTTTTACACTCATATTTTTTACACTTACACTTGTGTAATTTTTGTTTCTAATTTACTGTACAACAAATTTTCTTTGTCATTGTACTAAACAGTTGAACAAAAATTTAAATTTATTAAAGTTAAACATTATAAATCATAAAATTCGCATGAACATTATGAAAATCGCAACAGGAAGTAAAATTAATAAAAATAATTAAAAATATAAAATAAATTATACTAATGACAAATTAATACTTTATTAAGGTGATTGAGAGTTTAATTTAATTTTGAAACATCAACTAAACAAAACCGGAATAATAAACAAAAAAAATGATATAGGAAAGATTTGTATCATTATTGTTTGGCTTTGTTTTTTTGTATTATTTCATTTCAGATTTGATAAATGCTATTAAAAGTATCATCGCGGTAATAACGATATCAAACACTACGGATTAGAAACGTGGCAATAAAATCTGAAACATCAGGAATGAAGGGCGAAACGCGACCGATCGGATCGAAGTCTGAACCGAAAAGCATTCGGTATTGTAGAGAGAACAATATAATCTGAAATGTAGGACAGTTGTGCTGTTTGTTTGACAAGCTGTTAGGCATGGCACTAGTTGTATTGTTCTTCTCGCTTTGGACAAGAGATAGCTTTTCACTAACTATGTAAAATCGAACGACCATTTCGAATTTGTTATTGAAATCGATCAGGAGTTTAGTACAAAAAAAAACAATATTTTACAAATAAAAATAAATAAATATCAATATTTTTATGTAATAAATTATTATATAAAAAAATGTTAAGAAAAAATAAAATAACAAAATCAGAAGAAACATTGTATAGTTTGGAAAGTACTTTTTTTTATATGTGAATGTTTTTTATTTCAATTTATATACTTCTGGAGCAGAAAAAGAAATGAAAATAATGAAAGTGTGAATCGCAAAATCGTGTCGTTTTTATAATAAATAATTGAAGCCGAAATGTCAACTCCTGATTTGTCAAAATTAATAAACAAGTATAGACTTGACCTTTCATTTTATTGACGCGTTAAGCATTGCGATCATTCCCTATCGTCAACCTCATGGCTCAAAAGCTGCCATCAATTCCTGACATGTTGGATTCATTTGATTGATTACTCTCGCGTATCGATCTGGCTTTATTTTTGTATTGTAAAACTAGAAACAACAAAACTCGATAAAATGTTTCCCTGAAATTGGTATTTATATCAAACAAGTTGCATTGAAATGTCAAGCTACAAAAATTTAACGTCAAACATGAAAAATCAAACAGCAAAAGTGAAACAAAAAACTTTACGAAAGTAAAAATAAAATAAACAAATGGCAATACGGGATCATTTTTTTTTTACACGGTGGAACAAGTTTTATAGATTATAATTTTATTTTGTTTAACGACGGGCACAAAAATTGATGTCGCCATGTGATAATTTTTCGATTCCTTACCTTTTGTCTTCCCAGAAGATGAGACTGGTGTTGAAAAGTGGGGATTCGGCGGGGGTTTTAATATCGATGTGACATTTTTTTTCAACTAACAAGCTTTCACGACTGTCTCGCGTTTTAGTTGTTACATTTTCATCAGGATGCTTTCAACTGAAACCATAAAAATGATATTAATAGAATAAAATGTTGATGCAGTTTAAAATGTGAAATAGTTTTTTGTTATTTATTTATTTATTATTTTTTTTTCATAAAGAAATATTAAACTTGGATAAATAAAATTAGTCAATTGTAAATTGAGCTCTAATGAAAGGAAGCTACAGTGAATTATAATATTTGTAACAACATAATGTATAATTGAAAGACATTTCGTGCAGAATAATAATGATTAAGGATAAGTAGACAACAATCGTTTACAAAGCGAAATTTCTCGCATAAATTAATAAGTCCACGCTAATTGCAGACCGTTAGTATTAATTACACATGGCAATACAGAGTTATTATTAGAGTTCAATATTCCATCTAACGATGAAATATGTAAACAATTTCAAAAAGTCATATTTTAATTTGAACTTTTTTTAACTTTTCCTTGCTTCTTCTTAATAAGAAAGCTTCCTCTAACAAAATTTTATTAACTTTAATTTAATTAACTGAAAGAGAAAAAAAAATTTTTCGTTCATAAGAAGATAGTTTGAATGTCGTTTTTGTTATGTTTGTTATAGAAAATAATTTTTTAAATTTAAACTCTTTTGTTTGATGCTAGGTTAAATTTTATAAATAACTTAGTTTTTCTTTCAAACAAAATTTTCTAGAAGAGTTGTTATGTCTTTGTGAAAAAATCTATAAATATGTAGTAAAACCCTGTATAATGTTCTATTATAGGAATAAAATGCTTAGAGAGATAAATTACGCGGCAGAAAATATGTAATGAGAAGAAAAATGTTCTTAGAAACGGATTTTCATAACAATTTTCATGATTCATAAAAACTTTGGTATTGTTAAAAGAAGAAATCATAAACTGGGAAAAAGAAATTTAAACATCTTCAAATTGAATTTTCATCATTTAATATTTCATGGAAGAATGCACGTGTATTTTACTTTTCATTCAAATTGGCGAGTAATATAAATGATATTTATTTCCACGTTTTTTGGTCAATATTATAAACCCTTTGTATAATCATTTTTAACAAAACAATAAAGAACGGTGATAATTTGTGTGTAATTAAATTTGCATTCGTTTTGAATATTTTTATTCGTTATTTTTTAAGAGCAAAAGAAAATAAACATTCTTAAAAACATCATCAAATTATCATCATTTCATTCACAAAAACGAAATTGAAATGATTGTAAAATTAAAAAAAAAAATTTAATTTTTCTAACATGTTTGACATATTTAGCACACAAATTAGCGCCCTCTAAAATTTTTGAAAAAATAACCAATTCTTAAACATGGATAACTTTCAGTCAAAAAACCTTTTTTCACCAGGAAATTAAAGTTGACACTTCAAGCTCCAATTTAAAAAAAAGGATTTTTTTACTGAAAAATTGTTCATTTGTTGAAAAAATTTAGGGGTAGCGCTAATTTTTGTGCGGAGTGTATATTATTATCAAGGAAGTTATAAACTCAGGGGTTGAAACAATATTTATTTAGTGAAAAATCAACAGATAGAAACAAACCGGATGTTGTCACGCGCGTCTGGTTGCCTGCAAGAGAATGCAGCACTTTGGTTTGGATGGACGCGGCACGTCCCACGTTTCCGCTCCGACTGGCGACGCGCTCGTTGCGTTTGCATTATACAGCGCATTCGGGCTGCGCGAGCCCGTCCGATGCAAACTATGTTTTATCACTGAAACGCGCGCGCGCCCTGCCGATTACCCAAAAAATAAAACCATCGAATTAATTACCTCCCTGACCATTTCACTCATGCTTTTGAATTATTTATTATCTCACGATACCTAATAATGGGTAACAAATTATTTATTAAATTTCAAAATTTATTAAGCTTCGATTAAACTATTCAATTCAATTAAAATAGTTGATCCTTCTGTTCCGCATTTTTTTCTATTTTGATCTAAATCTTCATCTCGTCTGTTATTTGTTTAAATTTTCTTTTTGAAAAAATGAAAGTAAAAGTTTTTTAAATTTTCTTTTTGAAAAAATGAAAGTAAAAGTTTTGTAATTTTCTTTTTGACAAAATGAAAGTAAAAGTTTTTTAAATTGGAACTTTTTGATGTTCAAGTAGAAACGACATTCTCGGAGGACAATGAAGAGATGACACAGTTTAAATGTAAATTAGGAACGATTTTCGATCTGTAAAAATGTGTGCGAAAGTCTCGATTAAGAAGTTTTGGTAATGAAATGTATAAACTACCCGTCCGACTTTAGATTTATTCGAGGTTTCCCTCTTATATGCTAATTTTCCGCCAGTTTCTCAAAAGCTACTTTTGCCAAACTACTCATTCAAACAATGTTAATTTTATGAGTTTGAAATTTTGTTGAGACTGAAATTATTGAATTTTATTTATGGAAACAAAACTGATCGAATCAGTTTGTATGGAAGAAAATTAATAACACCAATAAATAATTATAACCTGAAATTCGACGGGACAAAAAAATCCGGATTCTTTGTTTCGGAGTTTTTGTTTGAACATTGTATCTGAAATGCAAAAATATTCATGCTGCGTGCACAAGCTTGTTTATCCGTACTTCAAATTCATTCAGTTTGAATGGAGCTGAAATTTATTTGCTTTCTTCGTCGAGGATCATTTCATCGCGTCCAAAAGAGGTGCAAAATTGTTTATACGCAAACTTTTCCACCTACATTGGCTGACATTAGTTTTGTTCCGTTCCAGCGGTTACTTTATTTGCACGGAAGTTGTGATAAATTTGAAATTCAAGAGGCTTTACTGCCCTCCCCCCTTCCCCCTATAGAAATCATAATCTTAATATTCTAACGTAAAGTGATATTGAAAAATTACACGAAAAAATGTTTTCATAACAATTATCCTTATAATGATACTTGAAGTTTCTGTCGACGTTTCATATTTTATTAAACGGAATGAAAAAAAAAAGTTCTCATATTTTTCGATAAAATTTTCCGACAGAAAACTTGATCCACTTGGTATATCTGTCTTCACTTGCCGTCACGTATCAGGTAAACTTTTTTTCCTGACGGATTTTTACGTCTTTTTTTTGTGCTTCAAAAGCTCCTTTGCGACAACTTTGATTTTCTTCAAACACAGCTCGTTTTTTGCCCAACTTTTTGAGTGACCATTTGCAATCCCAATAAACGATGAAAGACACGTACAGTCAAGATGCAGTTGTCTTCTCTATCTTTTTACACTTGATCCACTTTTTAAAAACTTTCGAGGGGCAAAAAAAAATGCAAAAACTCAATAGAACACAAAACCGAATAAAGATTTATCTTCAATTCATATCTTTCAGTCATTTTCTTTGAAACGTGATTTTCTTTTTCCCTACTTTCTACCTTAAAACATAATTACTTTTCTTTGTTTTTCTATAACTTTGTTTTTCTCATAATTGAAAACCGACGTTTCAATCAAGTTTTTGTTCCAATGATTTAAAAATGACGCTTTATAAAATTTTACGATTTTCTTTTATGGTGAATAGTTTTACAGGTTTCACATGCAGATTCGTTATCGTACGTGTGAGATTGATGAGAAGCAATATTGATTGGCCCGGCGGTTAAATTTTAAGTACCCGTGACACAGCATCAGTGGGAGTGCGAATATAAAACTGGCTGTTTGTTTTTACCGAACATATTCGTTTCCTATTTCTAGTTGGGATCGATCGTCAGGCATGTTTTTGACCCATTTTTCAGATACTGTTAAGAGTTTGCTCGCAAGATATGTGAATAGGCATTCCGACGGCTTGCTTCAATCAATATGAAAATTTTCACGGACGCTCCATACAAACACTGAATAAAAAATACGATGCATTTTAACGTACATGTAACTTGTATTCCAATGAAAATACATTTTTGCCCTTTTTTTGTCAACCACAAAAGTTAATTCAACATTTTTCACAAATATATTTAAGAGACAAGACAACAAACTGAAAAACGTTCTAATTAAATTCAACATTCAACGGAAGAACAAAATGAAAAAATAACATAACAACAGAAGCAGCGATGAAATTGCAAGAAAAATAAATTAATAATGACATTGAAATCTTTCAAGTGGAACAGCCGAATATTTGACTCGACGTTTGAGTTAGAGCTCGTGCTCTCGTGAACTGTATAGTATAGCATGAAAGCGATGATAAAGAAGATTCTTCTATTTCATATGCATAAGCACTTTTGCAAAACCTAGAAAATGGCATTTGAAAACGTTTACATGAAATTGTTGCTAGATGAAATATTCGAGTTATTTTTATCATTTTCTTTTGTTTCCTATCTCTCCCAATGTTTCGATTGTTTTGTTTCCTTATTTCCTTATTTAAATTGGTAGTATTGATTACGTGAAATGGATTACCTAAGTCAATTTCGTTACAAATTTGTCATATATATTTGCACATTAATCATAAGTTTTACGATGTAGATTGTTTAAATGTACAATTTTTGTGAATTTGGTTTTTCTGTGTAAGTATCAATTTTCATTAGATGTAATTTTGGGTTGTTGTATCGATGTTTTTAATGATGCAATTCGATTTGTTACATAAACTCGTTTATTGGAAATCTAAAAACTAATTAGACGAAATAATAATGACAAGGAGATTCATGAACGTAACTGTTTAATTTGGTTCCATGCGACGAGTTATATTACTGGAATTAAGTTTTGCATTTGGTAGTGATGAAGATTACAAAACAAGATCCTAGTGAAAAGTTATTGAAAGAAAGATTTTTTACCATGAAAAAGAAAAAAAAAGAAATTCAATAGTCATTCGTTGATTATTATTTATGTAACATTTGATTCCTTTCAATGAGGCAAACTGCGACGGAGATATCCTCGATAACAAATAGATTACAAATCAACCGTGAAATGCAGACAATGCACGTTTTCTGTGAATTGTTAGGCGTCTTGATTCAAAAACGTATTCTTATCTTCAATTTGAGAATCAATCATAATCTAGACATTACATCTCAAAACTACTGTAATTTTTATAATGAAATATAATAATTTTTCGCTACTTTTATATCTTTTCTGAAATTTGATTCTTTTAATTTTCTAATTGTAAAAATATCAGTGCGATAATAATTTAAAAAACGTGATATTACTATTTATTAATGTCTGTCGCTTACAATACACAAGTGAAAATGAACTCATACAAAATCTTTTTCATCTGTACATAAAATGGCAACGTGTAAAAATGTAGGTCATTGTAACTGAACTAAATATAAAACTTATCATGCCACAACGAACAAAGGGTATATTTTTCACACTTTTTTTAAGAGCGCAGAGAAAAGAATAAGAAATTCGTGCCATAACACGATCGTATAATGTTTTATTCGAGAAATTTGTATTTACGATCAACAAAATCTACTTTCATTACAGTAAAAAAATCCCTCCTTTCGGTAAAAAAAACCACATTTTTTACATGTGAAAAAAAACTTGAATCATTTCAACATTATACAAAAATTCGACCCAAATGTTGATAACTTTCAATTCAACTTTCAATTCACCTGGAAAAGAGTTGAGAAATGAATATAATAAATTTGCCTTCTTCTTGTTCAAAGTTACGGGTAAAATTTGATTTAAAATTGGGCCAAGATCAGAATCTAAGAAAAATGCCTGCGTTAAAAGTAAAAGCTAATAAAAGCATCGATCAATCGGTTGCAAAAAAAATATATTCTCAATAACCCCTTGAGGTTTGTATTTCACATCAGCCTTACTTAAAGAATTCTTTTATGCGACTCTCGGCATTCAATATCTGTTTTATTTTCAAATTTAGTGTCAAAATAAAAAAAAACGTATAGAACCGTACTCGTAAATGAAAATAAGAAATGCATAAGATTATAGAAAAGGTGAAAATGATGAGATTGTTAAAACTTTGTAATTTAATTAAACAGAGAAAGCATGTTTAATTTAATTATGTGTGGAAGTATAAAAGAAGATGCATTTCAATAGTCTGCAATTTTAAGGATCATTATTTCGAATTTAAAATACATTTGTCTTTGAAACATAAAAATTTCAAGAGTGTAAAAGGTTTAACATTAACATTGTAGAAAGTCAGTTCTATTTCGAATTTGTGCAAAGAGCCAAAGACCAATCTATCATAAAGTTGTAAACTTTTTCAACTGAGACCGCCTAATCTTTGAAACTGTAATGAACGTAAAAACTTGACCCTCAGTTATAATTTATTCGAAACTTTGTAACTACAGCATCATCATGATATTAAACCTGATGTAAATTTTTGCCAATTCTCTCTTAGCCTTGTTTTTACACAAAGAATATTTCAGTCTGAACTCGAAAAAGTTTTAATATCAAATCTGAAAAGTTATTAAACAAAATTAAGAAATATTAAAAAAAAAAAGTTTATCGCATTTTTCTTCTCGTATTTTCTGTCCCTCGCAACTTTTTCGGTTATAAAAGTAATAATTTATAAAGAAAGGGGAAAAAGTAAATTCAAAGAGACATTGGTTTTTCCGGGATTTAAATCTCGCTTTGAATAACAAGTATGGTCTGAATGAACCTTATCAAAAAATTTTACGCAATTTTCGCCCACTTGAACTTTTTTTTCTGTTGCCCCGAATCCATTTTTTGCACGATCTATAGTAAAAATTGGCCCGCGTCTTTGTGCTCAAAGTCAAACAAAACTGGTGAAAAGTTCAAAAGTGAAGCGTGATATTTTTTTTAATTAATTTTTCTTTCAACATTTATTCTATGCGATGAGTCATTCTTTAATTACTGTCGGCGAAATTTTGACAATAATTTAGTTAATTAATAAAAAATACTTTTCGATTTTTTATAATTTTAGTTATTCATGATAGACTTAACAACTTTATAAATTCTTGTATCAATTAAACAAACAAATTGTCATGTTATGTCACTAGAAACATTTAATACAAATTAAAACTTGAAGGACGCAAAAAAATCCTATAAAAATATCACATAATGATTTAACTAGATCTCATTTTTAATTTTAACTCGATTTTGATTTCAAAAACAAAAAATGTGCGATGGCCGGGAATCGAACCCGGATCAACTGCTTGGAAGGCAACTATGCTGACCATTACACCACCATCGCGGTGAAATTTAGCGCAAAAATCACGGACGTACTCGGAGTTCTGAACTTATATGTGAGATAAATTAAAAAAAATCATTACAACAAAAATCAGGGATAATCTGAGAAACTAAAATTGTAATTTAAAATCTAAAATAAGAAAATGTAATCCCTGCTGATAAGTAGTAAAAAAAATAGACTGTTTTAGAAAACTAAAAAAATGGGCATATACTATCTCGTCATAAAATTCAAATTTTATAACATATCAAAAAGCATGAACTACATAATTTTGTTGAAATTATCATTAATGTTGTATAATGGGATCGAATTATCGCTTTTAATGAGTCTGCGGGACAGTTAAATTACATGGAAAAGATGAGCGTAATTATCACTTGAAGGAAAATCTTTGAACCGCGTAATTCATAAAAGACATTTATCAAGTTAAGTGAGCCATGAAGTCGTTTGTTACGTTTCTCCTATCATTTAAATGGCGTTTTGCAAGGCACCTGAAAATCCATTCTTGAATGACGAGAATGCCGTTCTTTTTTCGCTTATCGGATCGCTCCTATATTGACTCTTTAAATCCTTATAAAATCTAATGTTCACTTTACAGTTCAGCTCATCGCGTTGCATTAATAAATATTGATTAGAAAGCCGAGGAAATTTTCATCTAAAAGACAAGATTGATTTTACACTCAACCTGTCAGTGTTCGGAAATTGAATCTTATATAATCATCCGATAGAAACAAACATTTTTCTCTTGTTTGACAAATTTATTTGTAGTCGTAAAATTTGAAACTAATCATTTTGTGTGTCGATCGGGAGTTTTAATTTCACGCTTCGCTTGGCTGATGTGTATTACTTGTACACAATGAAATGTTCTTATATAAATACATATATGTGTGTTGTATTACAATTTTTGCAATCTTAACATAAATGCAATATTTTTTTGGTAATAATCCGTCGGATATCGAGAAACCTGAATTTTATCAGTGCACTTTACATGTAAATACTTCGATCATATGAAAAATAGCAATCGTGAAGAAAAAACACAGGGAATCTATGATGTCGAACGTTGAATGTCGGTCAATCGTGAAATAAATTCGTGACAAGGAGGTAAAAATCTCTAATAGAAGTGCTCAGTTCCGTCAAAAGATATCGAAAATGAAAAATTACTCGTTAATTGTTTCGCAGGTCTTATAGTTACATTTTTATCAGACTCCATGTTCACAAAATGAGGTACACGAAAGGCAAAATTTTAATGAATACAAAGTAGTGAGACTGAAAAGAAGATCATAATAAGTAAAATTATACTTTTGTGATTTTAATAATAGATAACTGATGGGTTTCTGCAATGATAAAAAGCGATTAATCGAAGCTCATCTAAATGATAATGATCTTCATAAACCTGTCTACGGTACTTTTCATCATCGCCAACTTCAAGCGCTTTAATTACAGGCTGTTTTATATGCAATCATTTGCATCACAATAAGTAATTAATTCAACGTGACAGTCGCAAAAATAACCATCAAATTATTTTATAACCGAGAAATTAAAAAAAAAAGTTTCAACTATAAATTGATTCGATTGATGATATTGAATTAATTTGGTTATGTAAATTCATATGACCAGCAATGATAGCAATTGAAATAAAACAAGCCATTCTTTTGGGTAACAATGAAAAGTTTTGTATAATTGGACAGGTATCGAATCACAAATGGCGTGATCATTTTTTCAGATATTTATTATAACAAAATGTACATTGAAAACATGTACGATGAGTGAGATAACAAAGTGCTATTAAAAATAATTGGGCTGATGCTAAAACCGTAACTAACTCTATGTTATGGCGTTTTCATCGAGGCATAAATCTTACCATATTACTTTTCAAGGACAAAATACTGAAATTGAAAAATAAAATAAACAAATAAAAGTATTTGTTCGATTAAATGTCGTGTTGGGTTTCAAGACAATTAATTGGTGCAACAAAACATGACTCGTTTGCGCCGAAGTCTGCGAAAAAGTTTGTTCCTTGGCGCCGACCATGTTACCTCTTCCAAAGAAAAATGATCTTCAAGGAAACACAACTGAGTTCTCGTTTTGGCACCCTCGAGAGTTCTCTTGGCTTCAAAGTCCGGAGTTATTGTCCCGGTATTCCCGAAAGAACCCTGTCACTTGCATCCTGGAAAGAGGTGGTCGCTTTGTTTCGTATGCATGTAAGTGAGAGGCTCAAGCAGCCGACTATCTTTGCTTTTGTAATATTCGTTGAAATCCAGACGAACGCTCAATAATCGTAATGATAAATCGTCCGTCAGAGCTAGCATTAGTAAAAATTTTTTGACACGATCCTGAAAAATAATGTTGTAATACTTTTTATTTTACTTTATCTATTTTACCGATGAAAATGAGTGTTGAATTTTACCTGATATGAATTAGACAACAATTTAAGCTGTCTTGAAAGAGTGCTGAGATACTTTTTGAAAGCAACTTGGCGCTCATTTTGTACTGTGTCGGTCTTTTTAGTTCGGCCCCACTTCCAAATACGTTCGTTCGTTTTTTCCACCTTCTGTTCGTCATTTAAGCGGGCTTCGTATTCTTGTGTTGCTTTGGCTAGAAATGTTTCCTCGAGTGTTTGCAGTTCCATTATTGGCACATAAACTGATCGCAGATGATCTTTCAATTCCTGAAATTTCACATCAAACGTTTTCAAAACATAGTTTCCTTGAATTAAATTTATTTAAACGTAGCTTAAAATGTTTACTTGAGAATCTTCATCCAGTAGGGTTCCAGTTTTAACGGATTCAATAAACTTGTTATGCGTTGCAATTATTTCATCGAGTGATTTTGCTTGATTCAATTCTTTTACAAATAAATCCCAGGAACACTCAATAACCTAATTAAAAAGCAAACATTATCAAAACAATCAGATTATCAAAATTTTTGGTTATTCGATTTATAGCTAAAAAGATTTTGAAATTCACTTCAAATATGAAGTAATACTGCATCTGATGAACAAGATGAACCATGCTGCTGGTTATTAGATGAATCTGATTGTGCACCACCATAACTTCTGGCATTTTGCGAAACATTTTTGCTGACGTTGTCTGCTGTTTCCAAATCGCTGACAAAATAGTTTCCATTCGCTTGGCTTTCCACAATGAAAAAAAGACCGTCTGGTATGTTTGTCGACATGGCTCCAAAATCTACAACATGAAACGATTGAAATTTAAATTGCATTTTTATCATTTTCAATTCAAATTCTTTTCAATTTGAATGTTTGATTAACAAAACGAATCTGTTCTGAATTTACCGTTCCAATTGGACCATCGACATTATAATCCAGTACAAAAACGTCCCAGCCAGTCTCATTTTCTGATGGTTGCAAATATCTCACGTCCAATCGTCTCTGAACATCAACTTCTTCCAATTTCGAACTTGTCGCTCGTATCGCTGATTCAAGTATTGATGAGATGTTGTGCGGATAAAGAGAATTAGAAGGTTTGTCTAGTTCAGGTCTAAAAATAAAAAATTTAAATTGTAATTAGATTTTTCAATTATAAAATAGTTATTATAAATAGTATTATGAAACACTTTAATTTTCGTCATTATAATGTAATAAAAAAAGCAAATGTAATTGAAATTAAACTTTTCAATGTTCTGAGGGTACAAAATTTCATACTGGAGCAAATGCATCAAGTGCTGAATAAAGTGTCCTTGACCGAGTAACAAGTATCCTTTGATTCCTTGCAGGTGATCCATCAAATGATACTGTTTATTTAAAATTTCAACAACTCTAGTTGAAGTCTCTTCATAGGCAGTGTCCATCATGGTTTGCAGTCGGCCGTCCGGGTCCATGTCAAAAAACGCCTCAACTAGAAAGCATTAACAGATAAACCAAAACCAAACAATCACTTTTTTTCAATCATTTATTTTTATTTATTATTTGAAAAAAATACGAACCATCGTATTTATTTTGCGCGTCTCTAAGGGCGTCCTTATCTTTTCCTTTGAGTGGTTCCGAGTCCTTGCAAACTTCTCGGAGAAAATTGATGCTCTTACCAGTGCCTAAGATTTTGTTAGCTTGCGCTTTGCTGATGAAACATGGGACCATCGAGTCTCGCACCTGATATTTTTCGTGCCACATCCTGTCTCCCACAACATTTGAACAAGACTCGATAAAGAATTCCCGATAGGGATCGTCTAGTTGGCCGACTGTAATCCATTGCATCAACATACTGTACAGAGGATTGCAGACACTTTGCATGATTCGTTTAACCAGTTTCTGTACGCCTGCGTCACCCTGGTAACTGAATTCGTAAACTGCAGATGCTAATGCTCCGCCACGTTTACCTCTGCAGGCGTTAACGATCCCTGCAAGCCACTTAAGACTTTCTCGAGGCTCGTACGACCAGAGATTCAGATGGGAAAGCGTCACTGTTTCTATGCTCAAAGGATTCTGGGACCTGAAACCAAAATAACGATTATTCAACGAAAAATTAAACTACATTTTTTCAATATATTACATCTTATAATATACTTTATGCATTTTTAATTCTTGTTCTTTTTTTGTGCTTTTAGTTTTTCTCTCTTACCGTGTAACATCTTCCTGTAGCAAAGCAATAAACCGATAATATTCCGATAACTCATGTCGAAGTGCAGAAACAAAGCTGTCGGCGACACGTCCAGAACTGCCAGCGGATATCCGTTCCAAGCCGCGTTTTATCGTGTTATAGAGAAATCCCAATTCACTTAGCCTCAACACAACTTGTTTATGAGATCCGGTGACTGACACAGATGGATCTAATTGAAAACCGAAACTACAATCCAACTTTAGAACTTTGCCCTCGATACCTTGGAATGAATAAATCAAATCGTGGACCAGAACACTTTCGGATACACAGTCTTCGCTGAACGTTCCTGATGGACTTGTCAGTCCTCGGAGATTTGTCTCGCTCGTTAAAGGCACTACTTGGCCAATTGAATAAGATGTTTGCAAATTGGTACCTGTTGAAGAAGTATGATTGTAATTTTCTGAATGTATTCCTTGATCAAAAAATATAAAAATAAAACAAAACATTTGTTAATATGATTTTATTATAAATTTTCTTTACTAATTATTCAATTTACCACTGGTAGATGCCGAAGAGAAATTTGAACTCAGTCTCATATCAGGAAACAGAAAGGTTTTCTCCCTGATATCTTTTCCAGTCTGCTTGACATAATACAAAAAAGTCAAAATACTTGTTCGGTTTTTAAAGACCTACAAAGATAAAATTTCATTAGAATAATTTGATTGAACAATTTAGAACTTAAATATTACAATTTGTCCATCTTTTTTTAATTATTCGCCTTTTACCCCATCTTTGAGTTCATTGTGCAACTTGTCAAATTGTTGTGCCTCTTGCAACAATGTAAATTTTGTTTTTATATGATTGACCACAGCAGTCTCTTCTTGCACAATATCAACGCTCTGATTCGACGACAATATACGCAGAGAAAATCGTAAATATCTTCGAACTGCATCTGAAAAAATTAATTAATGTCAACATCAGCCTCTTTTTGAATTTGAACAAAAAATTAGTAAACATTGTTGGATATTTTTCCAAACCTGGATTTTGTTCTCCTAATATGGACACGACTAGTTTGTGCACCAGATCGCTCACCGAATCGGTTTCGATGAAACTCATCTTCACGTTGGCATGTGTCAAGCCGAGCAACAACTGCAACCAAACTTCATCCGCCCTATTTTATAAATATACAAACTACAACATTAACTAATTGACATAACTAACTCTCTCGGTTTGTTGTTGTTTGGCAAGGAACCGGAGGCCGTATACAGGCGCGCAACGAAAATTCGCAATTAACTCTTGACAGGTGTCGCCCTCTACACTTATCCGCGCCAATTTTTGAGGTTACTTTTTTCAAAACAAAAAAATACACAATTCAAGAAATTTGAATTTTTATTTCAACATACCAAAAAGCAAATTAACAATTTTTACTGTTAATCTTTGGATTAAAATGTTTAATTTTCAATTCAACATCATAAAAAAAATAATAATTCAATAAAGTTTGTTTTTCTTTTGTTTACAAAGAATGTGTAAACATGAGATTTTGATATAAATTATTTTTTACAACTTAATGATTTTTCATTGCGAATGTTTTTGTTTCAAATAAACCCGCCTTTTTTAAAGCGACACGTCAGAAGTGTCGTGTTGTTGTGCAACCATAACCTATAAACATTGGGACAGTGTTATCCTGTGTTAAAAACCACGCGCAACGTAACATGAAGCTCTCGCACTCGTACAGTTCAATTTGATTGAAACCCTTGAACTATGACGAGATAGTAGTGTATCAAACAATCGAGACCGGTTCGGCCGCTGTGTGCGCAAAATTTCTAACAAGTGAGAGCCGGCGAATTTGAATAAATCTTCCATCGCGACAACAGTTGAATTTTTGTTGTTTATTTTTCAAAATGTTGCGGACAATATGGATTTGTGCGCTCACAGCCTTCGTTTTTCAACTGACGGAGTGTCAGCAGAGAGTGGCTCCTGGCGTGCCACCTCAACAATATCAACAGGTTGACTCAACTTGCCTAACATATGTTCATCTTTTTTTTGACACTTGACTGTTGTTTTATTTCATTTGTTTGTTACTTCGTTTACTTAACTTTCATTGATCTTATTTGAACAGATTGTTCATCTGTTTTTTCTAATGTAACAGGACATTTTTTTGTTATCTTTATTTTCTATTTTATTTTTATCTGAAGCAATTGTTGACAGATCAAAATTGCAAATCTTGAATGAAAATTTTTTATTTGTCATATTTTTTCATAATGATTTGGTGTGTTTTGTTTTGATTTAGATAACAAATTGTGTATGCTTTCAGGCGCATTATCTTGATCTTCTTTGTTTTTCATTTTCCAATTCATTCATTTTTACCATATTTTTGTTTAATTTTGTATCAAACAGATTGTGAATGATATTTTATACATTTTTATTTTAATTTTAAAATAACACAAAATGTTTGTGTCATGATTTCTGTATGTTATATTGTTTGTATGATTGCAGCCCCATGGCCATGACATGCATCAAATGCCAACACATACTCAACAACAGGTGTTTAAATAAAAATTATTATAATCTGAAATCAATACGTGGCATCAAACGAGGAATAAATGATATCAAATCTGAAAATAAATTACGTTCACACCGAATTCATTTGTATAATTAAAACATATCTTTATTTATCTTGAAACAAATGAGTAGTTTTTAAACTAAACTCATAAATTTGTTTTTCGGTGCATGAAAAGAAATTTATTATACTTTGTTTTAATATTATATCTTTTTTGCCCTCTGGCATATTTTCAATCTTATTAATTTCATCATAATTATTATTGCACCATCGTATAAATTCTTACGAAATGTGTGGAAATAATTGATTCATTTTTTGGCATGATTGCATAACCGGCATGTACATTTGTCGAGCATTTTTTTGTTTACTTTGTATGCTTTTTGTTATTCAAATTGTTGGTCATAATTTTCAGCAATTTATTGTTTTGTGCAACTTCATTTATGAAATTAAATAAAATAGTTTTTACAGTTGAAAAATGAATAATTCATGATTATTTTGCAGTATCAACCACCCCCACCTCCTCAACATCAACAGATGCACCAGCAGCAGATGCACCAACAGCCGATGCACCAGCAACAGCCAATGCATCAACAGCAGCAGATGCACCAGCAACCGATGCATCAACAAGTACCTGTACAGCAACAGCAACCTCATGGCCATGATCATGGTCACCATCATGGTCAACAGCAAGTTTTGAATGCTGCTAATATTGCTCAAGAACGAAGGTAAAAAAAAGAATCCTTGAAATTTCTATATCATATCGAAAAAAAAATCTTAAAATCAATGAAACTAATTGAACAATTTTCATTTCAGTCACATTCAAGAGCATATGGACGTTCCTATTGATACTAGTAAGATGTCTGAACAAGAACTTCAGTTCCACTATTTCAAAATGCACGACGCTGATGGTAACAACAAACTTGACGGCTGTGAACTTATCAAGTCTCTAATTCACTGGCATGGTTTGTAAATTTAAAATTTACATACTAGGTTTCGAAAAAGTACAGTTTGAAGATGATTTGATTTAAACATTTCTTGGAGTTTTGATTTGTGTTGTTCGTTTGTTTTTTAGAACAAGGAAACAAAGATCCGCACACTCAACAAGCAGGCGAAAAACTGTTCAAAGACGAGGAACTAACAAATTTGATAGATCCAATTTTGGAGATGGACGATGCGAACAGAGATGGTTATATTGATTATCCTGAATTCGTTCAGGCTCAGCAAAAAGCGTCGGCAACAAAACGGCCTGAACACGCCTAGAAGACAGAAATTGGCAGAATCAACGAAGTTAAACGAATAGAAGATTTTGGTTGAGAAAAAGACTAATTCAGAAATGGAATCAAATTCTGTTTGTCCTTTGATATCGTGATTTTATATTTTTTCGGATCTTTGTTATTGGCATGGTAATGCGCACCCACAGATACTTTTGATATGAAGTTACACTGACATCTCTGATACGAATTATTTTGTTCGTTATTCTGGAACTTATTTATTAACGGTTACTATACTAATTATATTGCTTTTGGGCCGGCATCTACTAAATAAACATTACTTCCGTTAGTGTCATCGTTAAAGTACCATTTGCACGGCCGATTTTAGCATTACATATGTTGTCAATAAGAAAATAAATATTAAAATGGACACAAATAAGGCAACTATAAAGATATTGAGTTTTGAATATAGTGAGCTCCATCAGCTGAAAAAAAAAACTTTTTTTCAATGATATATATTAAACTATTGAGACTAATTGAGCAGTTTTATCTTAGACTCCTAGTCAATAGGAACGTCACCATTTTTTTTGTCTTTCATCATATTTAATAATTAAATATAATTGCTAAATACTTTGTCTCAGAGACTATCACTCGAATGTATTTTTGTAAAACCTTCTTTTTTTTCTACCTTAAAATAATAATACGAGTGAGAAAACGAGCAAAGTTTGATAAACAATTAACGTTAATTCTTTAGAATGTTCAATTATCATTTCAAACTTAGTTTTGTTTTAAGTTTGTAAATCCAATCTGTATAGTTGTTAATTTTTTACTCGTTGCTGAACTTTTAGATGATTGTTTGCGTTTATTTTGTATCAAACAAGTTTTACGTTGAAGAAAATTGTGCGTCAAAGGTAAAATGCAATATCCATATATAAATACATATATAAATTTTGTTGATTATATATTATACATCTGACAAATGATGTGTGAATAAAAACGTCCACTGTGAAATTCCAAAATGCATTTGTATCATCTTTTGGAAACGAAATACAGGTTTTGTTATAATAACAACAGCTTTTTCATTTGCGCCAATAGAAAATGTTAATCAAAAAACAACAAATAAGAAAATTTAAGACATAATATAACTTCTGAATCATTTTTTAAATTACATTTCATTAGATAATGACTCTTCAGATACAAATCATTTTCTTCAATAACGATGGCACTCAGAATGAAAATTGCAATAAATATAACATTCGATTTACAATTATTATTAACATAGTTACTATAATAATTAAATTGCTTTAGGGCCATCATCCAGAAAATTAATATTGCTTCCAATAATTTCCTCTATCGAGTACCATTGGCACGACCCATTCTTGCAGTACAAAGTTGCCAACAAGAAAATAACTATTAATACGAACATGAAAAAGGCAACTATAAAAAGATTCAGTCTTAAATATACTGAGCTCCATCTGCTAAAATAAGACAGATCAATTAAAATCCAATTATTTAAAGTTTTTTTTTCAAATACGATACCATTTTTTAACAAATTCTTACTTCGATTGAGACTCATTGAGCAGGTTTGTCTCAGATTCCTGGACAAGAGGAACTTCATCGTCTTTCCTGTTGGCAAGTAGTTCTTCCACGCCATTGCCATTGTCCAGAATTTCATGTTTATCGTGACTCCTCGTTCTACTGAAATAAAAAAAAGTCTATTGAATATATAATAAATTATAGCTTATAAAGGAAAAAGAAAATTCTTAAAAAATGTTTGTTTAAAACTTGTTAAGTTATAAGTTGTTTGAATTTCGCCACAGTAATGAAAAAGAGTTTTAGAAAAGTGATCGCGTTTAAATTTTAAATAACATTCATTTTGCAATCACAAGACAAGATCGCCTTAATTGATCCAAATCGACAAAACGGCACGTTAATCAAATCCGCGACAAAACCAGCGAAGGCAAACGACTTACTCGGTATGATCGAGTCTATCGCCGTCTTGGCGCTCGCAGCTGAGGGAAGGTCTTCTCGATGAAACGCGACCGCAAATCGAGTTCCTCTGCTTAGGGCTCGACTCCTGTAAATCAAACCGCGAATTAATTATACACTTTTCAAAGTCGATTAGCCGCATTATTTATCCCTGCCAATTTGTACTTCAATTATCATTTCAAAGTAAATGTGACTTTTGCAAACTACAATTTAGAAAAACGTTCTTTTTTTCTTTCTAAATCTAAGGTGGTAACAAATTTCGTCAAATACAACTGAGCGTTTTACGAAAAGAAGACAAAAAAATTGCCTTGATCGTGTCAGGGATGGAGTTCATCGGTCGTGACATCGTGGCAATGCTCGCCCTCCTTCTAGCCATCTAAAAGTATAAAACAACAAGTAGGAAAAAAGCGAAGATTCAAAATGAAACTATGTAGACCGTCACATTTTTATTAGTCAGTGCCAAGCGGAGGTGGAAATTAGCTCAAAATCAACTCAGCGTGAGAAGCAATGGAATGACGCATTAATTGTCCTAGTTGAAATAAGAGAGTTATTTTTGTACGAAGTGAAAAGTCGAAGCAACCAAAATCCAACATGTAGATATAAAAGAATTAAAAAAAGAAGCCAACCACTGTTCGACTGTTGGAATTGACGGCACGATAGCGGATGCGCGGCACGTCGTCGCCAATCTCGCTTGGATTCTCCTCGAGCATAACATTGCTCTCAGTCAGAACACGTCTGAAACAAAATTTGTCTTCTTAAAAATTAAAAATCCAGTTTAACACAACAAGTACCAAAGGAAGGTTGTTTTGTACGAATTAATAAAATGTTTTTTTTTCTTTTGGATTTGAATGAAAATCAAATAAGAGACAAAATTGTTCCCTTGGTAATTTTTGGGTAACGGATTTTACTTCTAGAGTTAAAAAAATCTCAAAAAGTTTATAAAAGCAGAAGGAAAATCGAGGACGGAAAATGAAAGCTTCTGTGAATGATTCGAAAAGCTGCTCACTTCGTTTCCGTAACCTCGTCGACAAGTTTGTTGCACCTGGTCCTGAGCACCTGGAGGTACCTATCCGAGAGAGTGATAGCTTTTGAGATGCGGCTCTCCTGTTTGATTGCACCCAATGTTTCAGCGGTGCAAGAAACGTTATGTGCACACTTGTCGATCATTTGGAGCTGGTGGCGAGCCTTTTCAATCTTCTCGATTGATTCCTTGTCGGTGCAAAACGAAGTGAGATCCTAACCGTCCGCAGAAAAAAATGTTTCTCCTTTCAGAAAATTAAATCCCTCTAATTGATTTCTTTTTCTGAACTTTAAATATTAACCCGGGAGGGTTTCTTTTTGAATAACATCTCAAAAAACTAAAAGTAATCTTGCCTGGATGTCCTGCTTCATTCTTTGGATTTCGACGCTAAGATTGTTTTCGGCTTGATCGCGTTGCCTGAGGGCGAGCGCGGCTCGCCTTGAAAGGGTCATTCGGTCCGCAGCGAGACCGATCGAAAAAGACGTGTACTTTCGCTGCAAATAAAGTTACTGTTTACGCATCGCTTAACATCACACGTTCAGAAAGAGTGAGAGTTAAATGAAACGCCAGTCCATAATTGCCAATTGAGGAAGCAAATAGAATTTTGATTTTCAGTTGGAACAAATTATTTGGTTCAATTTTTTTTTGATGATGATTATCAAAAATAAATCGATGTTTTACCTCAAGCTCCGTTTCCATCGGGACGTCCCTGCAAACAGAAACAAAAAAACACCACATTAGTTTAAATTGGATGATTAACAATTAACAATTGTTGTCAATTAATAGTCAAGCTTGAACCTGCGCGCGTTAATCAATCTTTGATAATAATAACTTTGTTTGTTTGTCTTGGATCGGACGGCCGTATGCAACTTTAATCGTCAATCTGGCTTTTATCACCAGCGATTAATGCGCGTGACAAATATTCATTCCCGTAATAATTCCAAACAAAAACAAAAGTGAAAAAACAAACAAACACAATCTCCTCGCGAAGTTTCGTCTTTGACGGATTGATTCAGAAAAAGAATCGATCATTTTTGGACATAGACTTTTAAACAAATTTGATTACACAACAAATATAAACTGCAATTATGCATCGAAAAATGTATAAATTACACAATATACGACTCGTAATTTTACATGTTTAAAATTATCCTGTCTTTGTTTGTAATGTTATAAAATGTATTTTACAGTATCGTGAGTAATGGGCCAAAATTTACTTTTGTTCTTCATCCAAGTTGAATAAATGTTCGATCCCTTCTAATCCCAATGTGAAGTTTTTAAGGCTTGGAAACGAGGTGATCTTTTCGTCCGATTCTTCGCCAGGTGATTCCTCTATTTTGGCTCTTAGATCGCTATCCGAGGCAGATCTTTTCATCTTTATCAAGTGCTGGAAAATGAAAGGAAAAAAATATTAGTAAAAATTGAATGAAAAATTCAACATTAAAAATGAAAATTTTTGCGAACGATAAATTGAATTTGACTTAAAGGATTGTGATATAAGGATACTGGTGACTATCATCATAAGAAATGATTCTCGCCTTGAACCCGATCATTGATAACGAATTCATCCGTGTAATGAATGTCAACTGATTACCCTAACACACCATTTGATAATACAAACCGAACGAAAAAAAGAACACAAAATCCTAACACTGTTCAACAAGTTGATCAAACTCATGAAAAATTCACAATGTAAATTCGGTAATCGTGGCTCTGTGATTTATGCAAATGTTTATCTAAAATAGATGGAAATGTAAAACGTTTATCTATTGTCGATTGGATTCAAAGAAGGAAAAACAATAAAAAAATAGAAGTCATGTTACCACTATGATAAACTTGCGTGCAACCTGCATCTCGTGTTATCGTAAAAATACTGATTTCACAGATAAATCTCGCGGAGACCTCAAAATGTCAATCGTAAATGATTTTCCTCCGTACAATTTATGACGATTCCATCGATGTGTTTAACATATTTCGGTCGCTTTGAATTCTTCCGACGATATCAGTCTCAAAGTTATATTCGACTGAAAAATCATCTCGACTAATTAACTTCAAAGACTGGGAACTGAAACGTGATTTGTTTAATAACACGAAATTCACACCAAGATAACCGACTTTGTTGTTTGGTAATATTCTTCGATCCGTAAGTAATAATTATACAACACAAAAATGACTGCGTTGAAATAAAAATGATCAAACCCGAAGTTTCCTTCACGCGATCGGGTGACTCAGAACGTGAACACAATTTGTCATTGAAATTGAGAAAGAAGAAGAAAATTGATCCGACTTTAAACGGTTATTACAAATTGCATTGTCATATTGGGACAAATTTGCGAGGACGCATTTGGTCTTGCTCGTACAGCTCACACCGCGACGTTATCCAATCGAACGTCGCTCATTATCTTGCCAATTACATTTACGAGAGAGTCTTTGTAAACAAATAAAATCCCGTCGAAGAATCATATTTACAGACCGTTATCAATTTTGCTTATTGGAGAAAAAAAGAAAAGGCCGCCGTGAAATTATGCGCTCTAATCGCTGTACGAGTCATCTGCTTTAATTAGCCTAATCGACGTGATTTCTCATACTCCGTGGCTTTTTTTAAAAATTCATAAGTTTCATTTAAATACAAAGTACAAATCCGCTGATAGGATACCACAAGTCAATTTTTCCGTTTTTTTTCTGTATAATCGCCAACCGATTCATTGAGTCAAATTAAAACAAATCGATAGATAGAAAAAATAAAAAATAGAAAAGTTGTTTGTTTTTGAATGTTTAAATATCAAAGATCGAAAATCGTTGAGGGAGGGGGTGAGGCGAGTTATATAAACTCCAATTAATTATGACCAGCCGATTAGCGATCATTATCAAAAGCCAAATGACATCTCGAGTAACATTGACAATGAATGTAAATCCAAGGCTTCGATTGTTGTTAGTTGATGAATAACTAAACGTTAATTATCATCCCAACTAATACGAGATCGTTGTGGGAAAATCCATCTGTATGATTCACCTCTTTGAACTGAAAAGCAAACGAATGACATTGGCAGCGTTACTAATCTAGCCTTTCTTTTTTGACTCTTTGATATTAAGCTCGAACACTCACCGAGCGTCTGTCATGATCGCCGATCTGTCTGTGACTCGCCGCCCTTTCCGCGGAGCTGTCGCGCTCACAGCTTGGCATCGCTCGCGTTACTGTTGATCGGTTTGTGCTCGCTGTTTCATCGTGGTTGTCGCACGTGGGGGAATCCGTCGTTTTAATTTTCAAGACGTCTATGAAACAAAATACATCGCTTTTCATAAGACAGACGCTTTAAACATAGGCAGACAATTTTTTAAAATGGTTCACATTATTTATCTATTTATTTATTGTTTGATACATATTTCCTACGTGCAATTGAAATTAGCATCGGGTGAATGACAAAAAAAATGAAAGGATTTGTAAATTCTCTCGATAACAAAGAACCAATTCATATTATAATCTACCCTTTCAAATCTCAAAGAAAAAAAAAAGATTTGTTGAACTTTCAAATCTGCATATTTTGAAAGAGCGAAAAAATCAATCGTCTATCTGATAACATAAAATTACACGAATATTTTTTACATCGTCGCGCCGACACTGTGAATGGAAAATATCATAATTTTTTTTTTTTTTTAGATTTGAATATACCTTTTGGTGTTTGAGGCTCCGAGTCAGAGCTATTGTAAGACGCTATAAAGCCGTCGGAAAATCTCTTCGCGGTCCGCTCATCGTATCTCCGAATGGTGACATTTCTAAAACGATCCCTGACCTCGTCCAGTTTGATCTCACTCGCCTGACTAGAGTTCACCGGTGTAACCGTTTCTCCAATTAATTTTGACGGAGCCATGTAAATATTTTTTATTCCAACTGATTTTTCACTCTCGGACCGTACTTCTGACGACTCGTCCAAACTTGTATCCAAGTCCGGTTTCGCGGGTGACGAGTTTTCCGATGAGTTGCTCGAGGAGTACTTTTTTGGGCTCCTAAAAAGCATCGATTAATTTGTTAAAATTCAAAGAAAACATTTGCTTCTCTTTTTTTATTACCTATATCTTCCAACGAGTAGATCTACATCTCCAATTGTTTTTTTCCGGACCACTTGACGGTCCTGAACATCAAAACTGCTGCTGTAAACAGACGGTTTCCGGCGTGGTTTCAGGGCAGGAACATGTCGAACTTCAGAAATTGGAGGGACGTCCCGTTTTGACTCATTTGAGCTTTCCAACACCAAATTGTCATTCTCGTCTCCTTTCGTTGTTGGCAGATAGAACGACGATCTCAAGGGCGTGTCCAGCACGCTCGAACTGTCGCTCTTCTTGTCCTGAGTTGGAAGTGTGAAGATCGATTTCGACCTGTAACAACAAACAGAATAATAATAAGAAGAAGTTGAAAAATGAAAAGGAAAAAAAATGAGTAATGTGGAAATTCACTTGAACCGATGAGAAAAGCCACGTCGTCCGGGGTCATTTTCCTTCGCTTCTGACGGCACATCCTTGTCGGCTCTGACGGGAAATGGGTAAAAACATTGAGTGAGATTTGGAAATGGGATCGATCGGAAAATACGGTTTTCGAGCAATTGCATAATGCGATTTGTTAACAAAATCGTTTCACACGACCTAGACCTTCGGCGCAGATGTCACGTTACGTCATCAGTGCAACTTTTATAATATTATATATTTTTCATACATGTACACTCTTATTCCATTGCACGCAGATTTTGTTTTATTTGTTGTTTCATTTGGAGAATTGCTTACTCTCTATTATCTTAATTATTTTTCATTTTTTATCTAGATGATGATTTCATTTGCTTATAATTTGATTGCTTCTGTTTTTTTTGTTCACTTTTTTTTCGATTAATTTCGCTTGTTTTCAATGTTGCTTACTTATTATTTGTTTTTCTGGTCATATTTTTATTTTAAATGGAGGTAATTAAATTAATTGATTCACTGAATGTGGGAAATTGAATTAAGAGACGAAGCGTGTGATTCGTATTGGCGCACCTTTTCGCAGCGACCGGTGTCATATGAATGTAAAAAGGAGGCTGAGACGAAAATGAAAACTGCGACGCGCTCGAGGTCTGTCGTCGAACTGACATTGTCCCGCAAGCGCGCGGCACCTTATTTGAGCGAGTTACAACAATGTAAATACACGGTCATGAAATCAAAAGGTTGCAGCTCTGAAACAGTTGTAGAGATTCTTGACGTAAATCTGATCCGAGCATTTGATATGTAAAACTGGCTGATTCCGTCCAAGGGCTTTGGATTAAAATTAATAAATTGACCAAATTTACATCCCGATGTTTGAAACGTGAATAAAAAAGGATATACAAACTGAATTAATCGTATTTGAGAAAAAAAAGAATGATTGTATTTTTTGTTTGTAATAAATAAATGAAAAAATAATATCTAGAAAAGTGGGACGAGACGGTGTTGTTATATTGTACGATAATATTTTTCAATTAAAATTTTTACGACAAGTTGATACGAATGAAATTTAGCTCATAAAGAAGCATATAAAAAATGATGTGAAAATAACTGACGCAACCTTGGCCGATATGACTGAAATAATCAAAAAATTGTACTCCCACCGCGTTGTTCTGACGAAAAAATATAGAAATTAACTTACACGGTGATATTTGCGTTTTCGTCCTCGGTTTGGGTTTCTTGATCAGCCGTTGTAGTCGTTTTTGTCTAAAAACAAAGGAATAAGTCGCGAATTAAAAACACGGTTCAACCAAAAGCCGTTCATCCGGCGTGAAACAATTTTTGACTAAAAATAAATGAAAAAAAATCAAGGCGAATTTTTGCGCGTCGCCATCATTGTCATATAAATATCGAATCCGCGTGTCTCACGGTCTTTGACTTCACGAAAAAGCCGCATCTTTTTTAAGTAAAAACATTTTTTTTTATTTTTTTTAATTTTATATTTTTTGTACTATTTCATTTCAAACAATTTGATTTGTTTATATAACTCACCCAACTGACTAGTTTGGAAATGGAATGTCTTAATCGGTCGATTTCGGAGACATCATTCAAATTTTTAATTTGAATGGGAGATAAAGACCTTTTTGGATCCTGAGAGGCAATTTCGCTAACATATCTAAAAAGATAAAAAACTTAATTAAAAAAACAGCAAAAAAAACAGACTATTGATCTCAAATTTATTTCATTTACTTTTCAACTTCATCCGCTGTCTGTTTTAACTCGTTTTCAACTATGGAGTATTTCTGATAAGTGAAAAGATGAGGCTGTAAAAAAAAAATGATTTTTTAAATTTCTCAATTTTTATTCTCCAGATTGTTTAACTAGTTAAACATTAGTTTCTGAACTTACATCAGTTTCTGATAATTCCTCGTATAAGCTCGTCATAACGTTTTTTTCACTGCAGTTTTTGTAAGGCGTACTCGTTGAGTGTTCCTCGATTTCGGGTGTAAAGATTTTCTGAAATAAAAGAAATGAAGACTGTATTGACAATTTCACTTAAAATTGAAGTGAATTTCATTTAAAATTGAATGAAAAATCATACCTTCTTGAGTATTTCATTATCACTCAAAAAAATGGATGGTGACACCTCCTGCAGACTACAGATTTCGTTATCTCTTTCCCTCAATTTCATTTCGTAGATCTGTAAAATGATTGAAGCATTTTAGAATACAAAAAATTGTACAAAGTAAAAAAAATATCGTAAACTAACGTCTATCGTCTCGGTTAGGGAGTTTTCTAATTGAACATGTGACTCCATCAAAAGTGACATGTCGCGACGAATCATTTCGCATTCTGAACTCTTGGCCTCGTACTCGTCTTGATACTTCATCTTCTCCATGTTTATCTGGTTGTACGATTTCGAGAGGTTGAAAAATTTTTCGCTCAGACTTCGGGACTCTTCCTTCTGCCATTAAAACCATTAAAAAATAAAATAATCTCTCATCAAAAATTGAAACTCATCAATAATAAAATTGGAACATTTTGAACATAACAAGTTTTACATCTGCCTCCAAAATGCTGATTCGCTTCTCCAGTTCTCTGTTTTCTTTTTTTTTATTAGCCAATTCTATCCTACACTCCTTCACTTCCTCAAAAAGATCTGCAATTTTCTCGCAGCCATCATCACGGGCACGATGCAATTCTGCACACAATTTATCTAGCTTCGCTCTGAAACATTATGCAAAAATAAAATGGAAAAGTAATCATATAAAATTTAAGAAAAAACTATTACAAACAATTTTAAACAATTTCTTACAGATCTTTATTGCATTTCGATATTTTGATTTCCAAAAGTGACTTGTACGATTCTGAATTATGCAGCTCTTCGCGTAGAACTGTATTTTCTTTTTCCAACTCCTTAACTTTGTGTTTCAGAAAATTTACTTCCTTTTGACATTCTTTGTGAAGCCTGCAATCAAAACATATAAATTAATTTCGCTGCTATAACTTTGTTTGTTTGTTTCTCAAGCACAAATCAGGACATAATAAATTTCATTTATACAAATCATTTTCAACCCAATGTTCAACATACTCAATAGAATCAGTTTCCTGATGCGAAGCGTCACTGGGGTCGTAGCAGTAATGTTCTGTAAAAAATTACAATGAATTTATCATAACAAATTTCAATTGTTTGTTCAAATTGTTTGATTTTTTTTTCAATTACCCGAACTGTTTTCCATCGATTCATCTTTTCCCGATATTTCAGATTCGAGTGTACTTTCGACCTTCGCCATTTCACTGCAAAAATAAACAAAAATTTTTATTTGTAAACATTCATGTTTTCGTATCTTTTACATCGCTTATTAATTAAAACACAAATTCAGATCTAATTATCAATATGTTTCTTAGGTCTAGTGTCCAGATTAGTTTGTTTACAATAACAATGGTATTTTTTATTTTATAAAAACAATTGCATGACCTCACCGACGATTTTTTCATACCAGAAATATCTGAATGAAAAAAGATGCGAATTGTGCGGAACATATCAAGACCTTTCATTTGCGACGAGCAAATTAGCATGTTTGGAAATTACACTTTATCTATAAAACAATGAAAATCACGTTGACAAAATCGATATCATTTGAGAAAAAAGAAAAAAGGGTAAATAAAGAAAAAATGGTTTAAAAAATGCATGATCAAATAATGATTGTTTCTCACCCTAACTCGAGGATTTCCAAAAAAAGTGTATATGAATTCATAGGAAATTGGTCGACGAAAGTCACGCACATTTAATCACGACAATTTCGATGGAAACGCTGAGACTAAAGAAGGCACATCATTTCGGGGTTTGTTTGGGCAAAGAAGCGGATCAGAATAACAATTCATGCTCGCAATACGTTTTGTTTTGAAACGCACACGTGCATACAAATTGTTTTCAAAAGGAGCGCGAGTCTGAGATATGACATAATGTAATCACACAGAAAAGTCATGCATATTACCCGTTATTTGTAACCGAGCTACCAGTTTTCAACTGTGATAAATCTTTCAGGACATTTACTTCTTTTATTTATTTTTTTTTCAACCAAAAACAAACTTGTAGCAATGTTTCATCATAAACAATCAAACATCGTTACAAATTTCCAAAAATAAACAAACAAAACTAACAACAAATAAATACTTAAAACAATCAAAAATAATAAAAAAAACTAACTTTCTTTTTTATTTGTTTTAAATTTTATAGAACATTTTAAATCCTCGGGTACAGATGTACCGAACGATATACACCTGCATAGTGATTAAGTTATAATTTTCAGTTTCCAGATTGGAGTAGGAAAATAAAAAGTTATGAGACGAGAGGATCAATTGCAACTCAACGAGCTCGAGATGGATCTAAGATTGTGTTCAGATTCGAGGCACATAATTGTTGCACTCGCGAAAAGCTGGATGCAAAATATTAAGACCGATCTGTCCGAGTGCGAGTAAGCAAACTGAGGCCACTACACCTTGCAGAAAACGAGTGTACGCGAAATAATGCACAAGTGACTTGGACATATTCGCGACCTGCGATATATGTTGTATACGTAATAGTTAGCATAATACTGGTCCCGGCCAGTGCACGGATAACTTGGTTCGCTGATAAAATGCTAACCAACGATATTAGAATGGGCAATAAAACGAACGCAACTGCACTTCAATTTTTACTCGCAGTTTTTTCCAGATTTTTAACTCAACTGGATGTTGTCTTATCAATTGTGATTGATTTTTTTTTTTTCATTTATTACTTGTTCATTTTTTATTAACAAAAATTAACATATAAATATTCTTCTCAAAGATAATAAATTGTTGTTTATATTTTTGTTTATCTCGTTGGTTTATGTTTATTTTGTTTGTTTATGTTTATTTTGGTTGTTTGTATTTTCATGTTAATGTTTGTGTTATTTATTGTTTCTTTGGTCGACGAAATTTATTGACAGTTTTCCAAAGAAAAAATGTCAGCAAAATTCAAATTCGTCTCCTTGTAAATGATACCGGATATACAGCAGTGCTAAAAACATAATCTGAATCGTGGAGTCAAAAAGTTAAACCAATATAAATTAGAGTTGACAAAAAAAGGAACGGAAACTTACATCTTAAAATGGCTTTGATGATGGAAATCAATCTCATCCTGATAGTTCAACAACATGTTGCTGATAGAGTTGTTTATCTTGGACTGAAATCTCATAAATGAGCGTTATATGTAAACTTTGTCAAATTATGATACCTACAATACGCCTTATTGAAATATTAAATTACATTTCAATACATCAACACAAGTATTGTATTATACAATGAGCACAAAATATTATGCAATTTATGTTTCACTACAACTGTCACTACGACTGTTTTTGTTTTCCGAAATCTATTGTTTTGTTTAATTAAAATTGAAAGATTACAAAAAATGTAACCACCAAATTGACGAACGGCTATCAATTGCTTCAACCTTGATTATCAATTCTTCAAACTTGAAGAATTAAATCTCCATAATTTTCAAATAAAAGATAAACTTTTTCTCAAAGTTCAAAGTGCCTTTGAACTTTACATCTTACAATCATTTTTTTTTTTTTTTTTTTTTTTTTCATTCACTTGTTATTACAAATTTTGTAAAACATAAACAACTTATCGACCGCAGTTAATGTCGCGTACTTTAACAAAAAGTACTATCTGTGAACTTCAAAAATGATGAGACTAAAAAATCGAGACTTGCCAAAAATGACATCAACTTTAAAGTAACGACCAAAGGCCAGCTGTCAGTTCGTTTGACAGTTGGTAGGGACGGATTCAAATCTGGCGCCACCGTGCGGACCAATGGCAGAACAGTCTCGCGGCTGTTTTTTCCTTTTTTTTTATATAACGTGCGTGTGAGATCCGCGCGGAGAGTTAATTAAGAAGCAGTAGGCCTAAGAGTGCGAATTGCGCGCAAATGACATAACAATGTCGAACGGGAGAGGAGGACGTTTGCGAAATTGAGAAGGCAGCGAAAACAGAAAGACGAAGAGACTCGAGAGTGACAGAGAGGGAGATAGAGGGAGCGCGGCGGCGGCCTTGAAAATCGTCGGTTCTCGACGGCGGCGGGGTGGCAGTGTGATCGCGGTGGTCGTCGGGCCGCCGAATTGTCGCGTCGCAGTGCGCGATCCAGTCGACGTCATCCGAGTGGCTTAATGGGTCGCTAATTTTATCGCGCAAATCAGTTAGGATGCGGCCGTTTTCGTAGTTTGATTGAGCGCGCGCGATCCCTCTTCCTTGGCTGTCATAACCTTGGACGAACAGCAGCAGAGAGCGAGAGGCACCGAGGCGCAAGAGAGGCGGCGCCCGAGACCGACGACACCCCCAGCGATTTGACAGGAGCGCGCGCGCGCGCGCTCGCCACCGAACGGCGGACTTAACCTAAAATGCGAGTTGTCCTGAGTGCCGATGTGATCGCTCTGCTCGGCCTCGTGCACTTGCTGTGCTCGCAAGTGTCCGCCAGCGGCGGCGCCCTCGACTCCACCAGCTCCAACTCGCCCTCCAAAATACATGCCTTCACCGCCAGCTTCGCCGATGGATTGGCCCAGGCTGTCGCCAAAGAGGCTGGTGAGTTTCCTCTCTCTCTCTCTCCCTCCCCCCAACGACAATTCATTCCTTGGTTTTTTCTCTCTCTGTCTGTCTGTCTGTCTCTCTCTCTCTCTCTCTCTCTCTCTCTCCTTTCAACGACTTTGCTTTCATTGCGAGCCGCATCGGATTCATCATTCATTGCAATTAAATCTCAATGAACCCAGACGAAACTGTTTGTTTTTGTTTGTTTTGTTCCTTCCCACTGCTGTGTTTTTGTTGTTATCTTATTCTTGGAATTTATCAGTGAAGTTTGAGATTTCATTTCAAAGCAATCATTTTAAAAAGCAGACTTTTAAAGAATGAGATGAACAATTTTGAAAACAGCCGAATTCAATGTTGAGTTGATTATTAATTGTTCATTAATTACGAACAAACTAATGATATTGACTGACAAGCTGATTTACTGAAAACATGAATTTGTGCGATTTGAAATAATGCAATTTCAAATCAGTTATGAAAATTAAAAATAAAGGAATAAACTAAGAGAATCAATTGTTTCCTAACAGTTGCAATTGGGATTTATATTATGTAAAAAAAAATAAACGAGGAAATTCCTTTCAGTGTTTAGCGAAGTTTGTAGAAATAATTTGGCGTGTCTGAACATCATCTCGCAGTGAAAACGTAGCATTTCGTTCTTTCCATATGATTTTCACCTAGATTTTGACGTCGAAAATATACTTTTTCCCACGAATTAAAAGCACATCTATCATCCGCGTCATTTTGAAACATGTTTAAAGAAATGTAAAACCAAAAATAAAAGATCAATCTTATATTTTTAAGAACCAAATCAAATTTGTTCACTTTGGTCTATCCGGAAATTGTCATTAAATCAAAGAGCTAATTAGCGGCGTTAAACAATTCGAGATTCATCTTCAATTACATTAAGAGTTATTTCCTAAGCCTCGGACAAAATCCTGAGCATGATTTCGAATTGAAAATTGTCACCGTCTGACGTATGTGAGCAAAAATGAATCACCAGATGGCTCGAAGAATAGACGGAAGTGAGACCGAGGAGCAATTTTTGAGCAATTAAACAATTTGTTTTTCAAACAATTTGCTTAGTTCCCAGAGGATTAAAGTTGTCCTTTTGTTTTCAGGACCCGCGGACACGTGTCATGAGGATCTGGGGTGTCTCACCATGGCCTCCATTGACCGGTTGGGATTGGAAGCAATCAAGTCTCTTCATAGCCAGCTGGATGACGATGCCAATGGAAACGTCGACCTTTCCGAATCCGATGATGTAATTTATTTGCAAAACATTACATTCTTAAAACTGAAACTTGAACATTTTAAATTTAAATTTGTTCAATTTAAAGAGACTTTTGTTCTTAAATAACAACAATTTCAAATCATGTCAAGTAGAATTTATATCTTAAGTATACAAAACTTGAAACTACTAGATATTATATTGGTAGTTTGGTTTTGTATGCTATTATTTTATTTTGCAATTTTGTATGATATTAAATTCTATATCAAATCAGAACGAATTATGAGAAACTGGTTGTTATTTTTTACAGTTTTTGAGAGAAGAATTGCAATATGAGGCTGGTTACGAGAGGCGACAGAGAGCCTTTCATCATAACGATGACATGCACATAAGCGTGAGGGAGTTGTGGGAAGCCTGGCTGAGATCTGAGGTATCAATTTATCAACATTCTGATAACTGAGCGCAACGGGGACAAGGATTGACAAGTGCATTTTTTCATTTCCAGGTGCACAACTGGACGATCGAACAGACATCGGAATGGCTGACTAGCAACGTCGAGCTTCCTCAATACGTTCCTAACTTTATTCAGCATCGCGTTACTGGTGCAACTCTTCCAAGGTAACTCAACTGGAACTTGCTTTTCGTCGTTACGCAATAACACTTGACGCGCGCTCTTTGTTTCGAGCTAATGACAATTTGTTTTCTTTTCCGGTCGCTATAGATTGGCTGTGAACAACATGCACTATCTTAGCAACATTTTAGGAATCAAAGATCCGATTCACAAGCAAAAGATTGCGCTCAAGGCTATGGATGTTGTACTTTTTGGTCCACCCAAAGGTGATCCTCGAGTTTGATTTACATTTAACCATTTTGTCTTTCCATTCTTGTTATATTATTGCAATTTGTTATCATTTGCAGATACCGGACACAGTATCAAGGACCTTGTTTTGATAACCCTCTTATTTGGCGCGCTGATCTGCTGTTGGTACGCTTATCAGCAGAAAAAGATGTCCCAAAAGGATTTGCAAAGGATGATGAAAGATATGGAAAGCTTGCAAAAAGCAGAACTCGCACTTGTAAGTTTGACGATTGGAGAAAGATCAGTTCTATCGTAAAAATTTGCAATGATCAAATCCAAAACCTGGTTTTAATATTACAGAAAGAACTGGAGAGAGCGAGGATGGAACAAGAAAGTCTGATAGAGAAACAAAATCTCGAAAGAAATCTCGATGAAAACGGAAGATTGCACACTTCTTATTCGGACCTAGAAGTTTCTCAATTGAAAGAAGAGATTGAGGTAAGAGACTGTTCATTTCGTACTCTGAAAAGTGAGATAATTATCAAAGCTGTAATAATTTTATCGAATTGATTCTTTTAGATGCTAAAATTGGAACTGCAGCGGGCAGAGGGCGAGTTGGAGGATCGTTGCTGGTCGCCGCCGGTTGGTCTCCAGCACTGGCTTCAACTTACGCACGAGATCGAAAACAAATCTTATATGAAGAAGAAAATAAGCGCCGAGAAGCAGCTTCAAAGCGCAAGAGAAGCGGTACATTTTTTTCATAAAAGAGGGAGAAAAAATTGAGATAAAATAAACAAGTTGAATTTAATCTTAACTATTGTATTTGCAGTGTGAAAAATTACGGAAAAAACGATCGAGCTTGGTGGGCGCTTTTGTTTCAACACACGGGAAATCAATAGACGAGGTGGATAAAAGCATTGTCGAAGCGAGAACAGCACTGAACGAAGTCACGGCTGAACTGCAGGAACGAGTCCACCGCTGGAAGCAGATCGAATTGCTCTGCGGTTTTAATATAATAAACAATAATGGTCTAAATTATTTAGAAAATATACTTTACAGGGGGGCATCTAACGGCCGCAGTCTTGCCTTACGAGGTAAAGTTTATCGAAAAGCTCCAAGTAAGAATTTATATTTGATTTTTATATATTAATTTATATAAGAATATCAATGTACAAAACACACAGATTATTTTTTGAACTTATCTGGTTGGTTATGTATTAAATTTTTCATTGGAGCATCAAGTTTATTAATTGATTAATTTTTAATTTATCTATC
Source organism: Trissolcus brochymenae (assembly GCA_030523145.1). Taxonomy (NCBI): domain Eukaryota; kingdom Metazoa; phylum Arthropoda; class Insecta; order Hymenoptera; family Scelionidae; genus Trissolcus; species Trissolcus brochymenae. The sequence continues at coordinate 53,576 of JAQQRF010000049.1, read as the reverse complement.
ATTTAATTATTTATTGCTGTCGGATGATTAATTAGAGTTTTTAATTTACAGGACGATTAAGTAGCCAAGACGATTTAGACGAGGAGGCAAGTTCAATATACACCCCATCGGGTTCCGGCGCTGCAGGTAAGCTGGAATCGGAATTTCCCCCGACCACTCCAACTGACTGAAAATTTACTTAAACTTCACTCTGGTTTTGTAATTCCCTTTAAAAGTAGTTTGCCCCCTCTTTCCCCGTAATGTCACGCTTCTTTGCACAGAAACGGTGTTTTTTTTTATGATTGAGGAGAAATTGTTTTGCTGTGTCACGCAATATCCGACGAATGTCTAAGGCAAATCGAAATACAATCTGTTTCCTCTTTATAATGCTCAATCGAACATCGAACTGTTACAGTGTACTTTTTAATCTGTTCTGTTAATTACTACAAACTTAATAATTATATTAGATTATTTTTATTCACGCGTAAAAAGTTAGAGTAGATAGAAAAATGACAACGATTTCGAAAATTTTTAATTGATAAAACAAAATTTCAACTGAACGTTAAAAAATAGAAAAAAAAAAAAACAAAAATCGTTGTAATTTTTCTGATGGACCAAAACTACTTATCACAACTAAAGTATTAATAACAAAATAGTGTCTGATTTAAATTTTTTTACAAAATCTTATACATGATTCCTGTTTGATACTATATTAGTGATGTATTTTTGAGACACAATTTTAAACGTATTTTGCAACTTTTTCGGTGATAACAATTTTTTTAATGATCTGATAAAGAGTCATGGTTGCAAAATGATCTTTAGATTAAACCGAATTGGTAGCTGTATGTTGTACAGTTTTTGCGCCCATCGCTGACCAGAATTTTGTACATAGAGAGCACAAATTTTGTTAAGTGTTACTTTTTAATCCTAGAAAAAGAAAAAAAAGGTCACAATGAGGCGTTCTATGACTTTTCTTTTTACACAAATCATATTTTTGAGAATACAATTTTTGTATGCATTTTTTTTCTTCCTTTTTCGAATCAACAATTTTACGATTTGTAACTGGACAGTTTAATTTTGTAAAAATAAAAAAAAAACAAATTGTAATATATTGCGTTTGGAATAATTGTACGTCTACATCCAATAAGTCTTAATTATGTGTACACACATAATTATATATGTTTCAAAAGCATATATAATTAATAAAGCCCGCAACTTCTTTTTGACAGAAGTCATTTTTTATTTACGTTCCTTGAATGTTATTTTTTTTGGATTTGTGCTGTTCCATTCAGTTGTTTCTTAGGTGTTTGATGGTATAGTTCAACTCGTGTCTAACGAAATTCTACTGCGATGTCTATCGGGTGAATGCTAGTTTTTAAATATTAATTCGATTAAACAATTAAGTCAGTCGATAAGAAACAAAAAACGAGATTGGTTCTTTGCAATGATGAGCACAATGTGGTCACGTTTGTTTTATTTATAAACGTAAGTTTTATATGAGTAATAGCTTTCGTAATTAAGTCGAAATGTTTATTGAGGAACACGCATATCCGCATGACGCATCAGTAACAAATTAATAATACTAATTTTGCACCCGCTTATCCACGAGCTTTACAATCGTTCATCATTTTTGCTATATTTCTCTTTTGAATGTATCTAGTCTAGTTATCAGTGTGAAACTAATTTTTTGTTTTCATTCTAATTATGACATTACACAATTGGTTGGTAATGTCAATGTGTTTAACGAATATCTGGCATGTTTCAAATTAATCATACAAAATAATCATAAAATTATATTTATCACAAAATTGTAACTTTCTGAATAATTTTGCTCAAGTTAAATCTAGCGAAATTTATCGATGTCAAAATCACAAAACAAATTGTTCGCAAGATTTGTTCGTGTAGAAGTAAGCTTTACACGTTAATCAGTTCTTACGTAACTTGGACAACTTGGCTATCGACAAATGAGAAATAAAAATTTGTTATCTCTGAAAAATTGCCAAAAAATAAATATTAGAAAAAAAATTTAATTTATAAAATGATATCTAAGTTGATCCAATGATCCTTTGAAAGGATGAGATCGTCGATTTGTGGTTGTTGGGTAAAGTTGCAGATGAACTTTTGTCGGCAGGTTCGGAGTTAACGTGGAAGGAATCGTCGCTGCCGCCGGACTCGTCGTCGAGTGAGACCGGAAAGGACACACCGCCGGAGACGGTACAGTTCGTCGTTGGCGGGGGTGAGAGCCCCGAAGAGGTTATAAAGCCGGTGGTGCGCGACCGGGACAAGACCGGAATCGTGCGCTCATTCAGCCAGGACACGAACATAAGCTTGGAGGAGAAGGCCAGCCCCACATTCCTCACGAAAACGTCCTTCTCCGAGAACTCGCTGGACCTGGCCGAGCGTCAGGCACGGCTGAAAAAGCCCCTGAAGGAGTTGCCCACGGTGATGTCGGTGGATGACGAAACTCTCTCCACCGACTCTAACTCCACCGCAGACAACGACGAGCTCAAACGGCGAAGGCGCAAGCTCCACTTCCCAGCGTTCTCCAAAAAAAGCAAGGCCAAATTTTCGTGATGTTCACTAGTCTCCGGTCATTTATCACGGCCACACTCCAACACATTGAGCGATCAACTTCCAACTGGAGTTGCCATCATTTCGATCAAATAATCAATTTTTATTCATTTGAATCAACCTTTTAATTGATCAAAACTTTTGAATTGATTTTAAAACAAAAAGAATGTTTAAATTACTTTCAATTAATTATCAAGCAATGTTTGCTTTTGTAACTGAGAATTAATTCCTTGTCAATCGGTGCAATTTTTACAAGTCAATCAAAACAATTGTAAGATTTATAAACGGGGTTCTAAAGTAGTGTTTTTTATGAAATTGTAAATTAATCAGAAAGGTTGTATATAATTAAGTTCAAATTGTGAGGAAGAAAATTTTCATTTGAAACTTTTCTTTCAATCTTTCACAACGTTGTTTCATTTTGCGAAACCTTTTGTACTTGAAAAACAACTTGACACTTAAGAATGTACTTGAATAATTGTTATCAATTTATTTGAATTTCGAAACTTTGTGGTATTTATTTATAAGTCGCGCTATATTTGTCCTGTACTTACAACCGAAACTTAATCCTCTAATTATGCAGACTTGATTCAACGTTGATCGCTCAATTTTGTATTTGCAATAATTTTCTATCTATATTTAATTTGTTATTATTGTTTTTTTTTTTCAAATTCAGATCTTCCTTTTATAAACTCATATGTACGAGTTTGTCTATGAATTCGTGAACAAAATTCTTCGATCTGTCAATGAGTAATGGTCCGATTTTAATTTAGGTAGCGTTAATTTTAAATCACTTCGAATAACGCGACGATATACCTCAACCAGGGGCGGCTATACTTCTTAAGGCCAATGAAAGTAAACTGCGCACAATCGCCGTGCCCTCGGAAGGTCGCCGTACTTTGTAAATCGCGATGTAAATTGATATAATATTGAGAATATTGCAATATTGTATGGAAGACAAGTCATTGCTCATGTGGTTTTCGATTCGATTGTAATTTTAACCGACTGACAATAATTGTTCACTTTGCTTCTTTACCTTGTTTCTTAAAGACAAATTAAAAATCTTGTTTGTATAAAAGATAAATCTTACGACCAAAACCTTAAATGGTTTATACATTAAAACGAAAAAGCGAACTGAACATATCGTGTAAATTTGATACAAATGACGTAGGTTGTTTTTTGAGATACGACAACTTTTGTACTTTAATCGTGCACTAAGGGGAGAAGTTTTTCATCTTGTTATAAATTTCTCTCAAATTGAAAAACGTTGGACAAATGTTAATTCGACGCGTTTTATAAAAACGAAACGAAAAAAAAAAAAAAAACTTCAACCAGGAGTGAAAATAAGCAATTATAGAAAATGAAAAAAAAATATAATGTAAAGAAGCCTGAAAAGTTAAAATGTCAAAAAGAAAACTGAAATCTATGCGATCGTCCGATGCAAGGCGCAATGATTTATCTGTTGCTTTTTTAGGTACCAACATTTAGTCGCCGTTTGATTTCCACGAATCGTTTGTTGATGAAGCTTTCGCATAGTTTGTAAACTCAAGCGGCCGCTCGTAGTTTTCAAATTGTAAATAATTAAATTGAAATAATCAAAAAATGTTGAAGTTGTTGACCGAAAACTGTGACGACCGCTTTTGAGGCCTCCCCATAAAATGCCTTTACCGACTGTAAAAACCTACAGCTTTGAAAGTTTGGTCATCTGTTATATTATGTATCCTTTTATTTTCTGTGTGAACGAGAGTGTGAACGTGATTATGAATTGCGATATCTGTCTGTTTCATGACACAATAAAGCGTAATTCGATCAAATCTTTAATAACGACATTGCTCATATGAAAATCCAATCTTTTCTTTCTGACAATTTTGGGTGAAAGAAATACATTTTCAAAGCGTTACAGTTTTTTTTGTTTTCATTGTAAAACGAACGTTTGTATAGAATTTTGAAACAATTCTTAGCATCCCGTTTTGCGTTTGAACAAAAAAATATTAAAAAAGTTAAAAATCTTGTAAATCTTATATTTGTAATTATTCTATAAATTTATCTGTTAAGAAGTTAGTTGATAACAGATTCCCATGTTATTATTTATACAGTATATAATATGAATTGGAATAAAAGAGTCCCGTCCAAATGTTGTACTTTTTTGAAACATTTTTTCTTCTGACTTTTCATCTTTTTATACATTTCAATTTAAATCGCAATCTAAAAGGAAAATTACAAATTTCCCGGGGATGAACACTGGCGCCACCTTCAGTACATGTGAACTAGCCTCAATCGTCTGTAATGTGAGCAAAAGTGATAACATTTTCACAAGACTTAAATTGTAAGAACAGCGCTATTACATCATTGCAGCGTAATTTTTCGGTCGACCCGGTCTCAAAGTTTTTGCAAAGTAGTGAATTGTTCACAGTTGAAAGAAAACAAACAATGACCGATGAGAAAAACGCTGCCCCAGTGACAGCGATGCGCGAAAAAGAAAACGAAGAGAATCAAAAGCAAGTTGAGTTGTTGACGGGTAGCAACAAAGAAAATGAGACCGATAGGAATGTAAACATTGACGAAAGCAAAATGAACAAAGGTATTGACGAGCACAATGATGTCGAGGCGAATGCCGAGGGTAAGATCGCTGTGCAGAGTGGCGACGTCGCGGATCAGGAAAATTGCGATTACGATAAGCATACCGACGAGAGCACGAAAGAGGTTTTGGATGACATCGAAAATTTGTTGAACGACGAGGAGTTCATTGAAAGTTTGAACGTTGTAGATGCCTGGGAGGGTGAAGACGAGGCCGAAAAGAGAAAAACAAAGGAAAGAAAGCAAAAAGAAGCTGTTAGAAAATTGCATGACAAACTTCCTGATAAGGATAACAGAAGTTTTAGGTTCGTTCAACAGTTTGCAATCAAAGCAAACGTTTAATTTTTTCATTTGTAACTTCTTGTTTCTGTTTCAATCCATTTTGTTATTTTTGAAAAAAAATAAAAAATTGTAAAGCAATATATGTCCAAAAAAAATTGTTGTTAAACAAATGTTTGTTATTATTTTTTTTAGAGATAAACGTGACAAACGTGCAGCGAGTTCTCGCGAGCGTTTGCGACACGATCGTCGTGACCCGTCAAAGAGCAACAAAGACATAGAGCGAGACAAGCAGCGCTCAAAGAAAGACGCCGAGAGCAAGATCTTGGCTGAGAAAGAGAAAGCGATAAAAAAGATTCTGGACTCGGACACGGTAGTGCCACCTGGGACGGAATCCGAGGCGATCGAAAAGATCGGCGTCGAAGAAGAGTCGCGTCCCAGACGTAGCCGCGAGCGCAGGCGCAGTGTGGACCGGGTCAAGCCGCGAAGTCCGTTGCGGAGAAGTCCGGTGAGGACCCGGTCGAGTCCGCACAGGCGCAGGAGTCCCAGTCCTTTTAGGTACAGAAGCCCGCCGAGCTCTGAGAGACGAAGGTCTCCCAGAGGAGGTTACCGTCGGAGAAGTATCAGTCCGGAGCGTAGAAGTAGTGAACGTCGACGACGAATTGAGACGCGAGAACGGTAAGCATCGGTTTTTCATATTTCTCTCAGTTCACTGATGGAACCGGCAGTTCGGATCAAGGGTCAAAAGTCAAACTTTCGAACTGATCCCGAGCGTGGAACTTGAAAATGGTTTCATGATAAAAAGTCTCGCCAAGCACCTCGTTCTGAGCTGGTTGAGATTTTCTGCTGCCCAAGTTCCTATCAAAGAACTCTAAATTGCAAACTATGATTTGAGAATAAAACTGTTCTTACCAACGAAATAACAAGCAGTGACAAACAATTTCCTAGTGACACAAAGTTTCGAAGGAGCCGAACGCCGGATCGTCGCAGGAACAGCCGCACGCCCGAGCGTCGCAGAAGGTACAGCCGTTCGCCCGACCACCGAGAGGACAGATGGCGCAGTCGTAGCCGCTCGCCGACCCGCCGCGGAAGAAAACGGTCGCCCTTCATCAACGAGATCGCCAGGCAGCTAACCAAGGACGCCCTGATGAGCCAAAGTTCCGCAGCAGCGCCGCCACAACAGTTCCTTGGAGCCCCATCTGTGAGCCAGGTGGCGCCACTGGCGAGCCCGAACTTTACGCCTGCACCGCCGATCATGAACAGCGCCCCGTACATGCCGTACGATCCGTCGAACCCGACGTCGGTGAATTATGAGCCCCAAGTGATGCGGCCAATGGAGTTCGCCTCGGGGCCGCCGGTTATGTACAGCAATTCAGCGCGGATCTTGGTACCGGTTCCGCCGACCGGTTCCGCGCCGCAACCCGTGCCCGCGCCTGTTCAGACTATGTACAATCACATCAGGGGCATCCCCGGACCGCCTAGGTCACCGCCCCTCAACTCGGATAATGCGCTACAGTCCTCGCCGCCGTGTTTCAAGAGCGATGAGTACCGGCCGTTTAGCAAGTCGCCCTCTAGGGAACGTCTCAAAACTCCGGAACCGCCTGTTATCTCGGATTCGAAAGTAAATAATTGCGATTATTCGGGCATTTGCGCGTCCCTTCCTCTGTCACCTTTATCCCTGGATCCTTTCATCCTTGCTAGAATCTCGATCGAGTTGGGTGCAACTCGATTAGTCATCATAATCAACCAGTCCCTTAAGAGAACAAACTAAAAACGCGCGTTGCATGAAACGTAAAATAATGACGGTTTTAAAATTGAATTCATTGAGGTGTGGTAACTTTGTTTCAATTTATTTTTAATTTTTTTTTTTAATGAACCGTTTGATTTCATTTTCAGCTGTTTGAAAAAACGAGTTTGTCCAGCCTACTGGAAGCCTCGGTTTCTGCCAAAGGTGCGATTGATTTTATTATTGTCTTAGATTCGATCATGCTATCCGAAAATTCTAGAGCAAAACACAAAGTTTAAGAGAGAATTGAGAAAAGTGTTGAGAAAAAATGCTGATACTTGAGAAACTCTGATGAAGAGGAATCGCGGAACTGAGATTTTTGAGATGTTAGACAAGGAGATTTGTGATTCGTCAGTTGTTTTTAATTGATGAAAAGGAGATTTCCCCGGATTCTGTCTGTCATGCCAATCAGGATTTTTGGCAGGGGGAGGAGATTAGATTTTTGGATGGCAATCGATAATAAAACTAATATGATCTGAATCAAAAATATTGTATCGAAAATTAAAAACTGAATGATAACGAACATTTGTTTTCCCACTTCAGCATCATCAAGCCCAGCTGTTTTGTACCCAGGTTAGTATGACAAAAAAGTGCAGACTGAAAATGATCTGTCACTTTTTTTTGAAACTTTGAACTAAGTGTTTGGACAGAAACTGATGGTATGAAGTGGATAAAAGAAAACAAAATGAAAAAAAAAGACTTTGGAAAAGTCTTTGTCAAAATATCAAAGATGCATAACAGTTCAAGAGACCAAAAATAAAACAAGCAAACAAAACAACTATGCATATCTGATACTCTGCAAAGACACCGGACAAACAATTCTTTCAAAGACCGAATAATTTTTCTTCTAACCCAGGATTCAGGCCAGAAATCCTGAAAAACTGCGAGCGCGCTCTACAGGAACTGCCGGCGGAGGACCCTCGTCTAAAGATGACCGGACGTTTTTTCTTCGATCCCACGGTAAAAGAGCCTAGTCTGGCAAGGTTGCCGGTTTCCAACTCGCCCCTTCTCAGAAAGGGACCGAGCAAGATCTACTGGGACGACGAGGACATCCAGCCGAATGCCAAACCCAAATCCACCGTGATGACCCACCAGAAGATCTGTCAAACTGAGGAGACCGAGGTGGACCACAAGGACTGTCAGACTGAGATCGAGGTGGCCAGCATCGGGATCCAAGTTTATCCGCAGGACCTGCTGCCGCGAGTTGAGGAGAAGCGTCCGATCCAGGAACGCCTGGACTGGAACAAGCGCGAGTTTCAACCGAGCGGGTTCGAGATTGCAGATAGGCGTGAACCGGATCTGCGAGAAAGTCTTAACGCCAGGGAGCGTCTGGAAGGTTGGCAACAGCAGCCGCCTTCTCCTCCCAGGATGCCCATTGAGCCGAGGAACTTCGGTCCAGTTCCAGCTGGACCGGTTCATCCAATGGACTATGGGCATAGGGAGAGACCAATTGAGAACCCGAGGGAGCCAGCGTTCATGGATGATCTGTATAGATCGCAAATGGTCATGCAGTATGATCGAACGATGTACCAGATGCAGATGGCAGCACCGATCGACGAGCTCGAGCGAAGGAGGATAGAGGAGTTTCGGATGGAGGAACGGCGGATGGAGGAACGACGGATGGAAGAACGCCGCCTGGAGGAACGACGCTTGGAGGAGACCATGATGAGAGAGGAGGAGGAGATGGAGTGGCAGGCCAGGCGCAACATGGGAGGCAAGCTGGGCACCCTCTACAAACTCAGGGCCAGAGGCAGGACCATGCGCGGCAGAGGAGCGCCCTACGGTGGCAACTTCTAGAACTAATCTCGTAATTAACGGAACTTTTGGGATTTCTCAAATGATACTGCCCCGTTTAAACAACAGCCAGAAATGCTGATATTTTAAATTTGATTAATAATGATAAGAAATGTGACACTGATCTTGTTTCTTTTTCAATAACTTTAAACATTTTTGGCTTTTAGTTAAGAAATTTCAGTGTTGCAAAAATTATATAATTAACTTTGTGTTTTTAATTTATAATTAAATAAATAAATCGTATATATTATTATAATTTGGTGTCAGGTAAAATATTGAAAATAAAAAAAAGACTAGAAGTATCATTTGCGAGATCACACAAACTCCGTCTTGTACAAAATGTTCTTTTGAGATGTTTATTTTTCTTTTAAAAAACATTATTTTATAAACGTTTTTTATATGAAAAGTTTAATAGGTAAATTCTTTGTTCATCGCTAAATTGCGTTCCAAATAAAAGAAAATTGAAAATGAGTATGATATAACAATATAAAGAATAAAGAATTGATGCATAATTATAAAAGGAATTGAAATCACCGCAGTTGTTTTGGGTTATATTGACGGACGTGTTAGAGTGGCCATCAGTTTTTTGTGCTGGTGGTTCATGTCGGTCGGGTATACGCGGCTTTTCAACTTGCGGTATGATCGAGTAGTGGATCATTCCATGATATTGTTCAACAACTTTTTGAACATATTCATGAAACCTCACCAATTTTGTCTTTTATACAGATGATGTAATGAAAAAAAAATATGGATAATAAACAAATTGACTCGAAAAAAAAAAAGAAAACAATTTTTCACTTGATTAAGAATATTTAGCAGATCGTGGGTTTGAATTATTAATATATTTTAAATACAATAGAAAAAATTGGTTTCTAAACATCATTGTTTTCTAATTTTAATATCTGAAATAAGTAATTGAGAAAAAGTCCGTTTTTTTATTCATGTTGTATATTTTGGAATTCCATTTTTATATGTTTAAACCGCATATTTAATCTTGTTGTCGCGTAACTTTAATATCGTTTTTAACAGTGGACATTTAGGTGGAGTTTTCGTGTTAATGAAATGTGTTTAGGTACTCACAATGGCAAAGTGTCGAGTATTCAAAATCGAGTACTCAAACTTGGCAAAAGCTGCGGAAGGATTATTTTCGCCGAACACTACCTTGCTTTTTGGACCTTGGAATATCTGTGGACACTTGAGAAAACAACCACAATTTGTCATTCATGTATATCATTTCTGTATAAATTGTATCGTGTACATAATTGTATATCAATAAATTGAAATCTTTAACTTCTTATTACATTTTCATTTACCTCTCAAATGTGTAAAAACTACTTTGTTTATGTTATTTAATTTTTTTTTCAAATACTATACAATTATACAAACAATTAAACTGACACAAAACTATTTATTTTGTTTTTGTATTTAACTCTTCTGTAAAGGTAAATAAAACTTCGTTTTGAAGATGAAAAAAATTTGTCCTTTCAAAACACCTATTCCAATCTTTTCTCTCACTCTATCCAGCTTACGAGACAAAGATACAAATTTTTGATTTTTTCATAGCTGGACCTAACCTAAAAACATGATCTGTAAGATAAAAGAAGATAAAATCAGAACAAAAAAGCAAAAAGCAAAACTTTTTTATCGAAACAAATTGATACATCGGTTATTTTCTTTTCTCTCTCTTGAACCGAGGTTAGGTACGAACTTTTAATGTGGCAGGCTTTCAGGAACACAAAAAATGGCCGCTCCAAACAGTCATGTTTGTGTTTGTATGCTCGACTGAAAATGAGAGCTGTGATATAAATGTAATTCATAAAACTTAGCAGGACAATTAAAGCAATACACAAAGTAACAAGTACGTTAACAAAGTAAAGTTTTGGCGTCGTGTCGGTGGGTGCTCATGCTACTTCCACGACATCACAGACGATTTCAACATGACCTCGTTCGAAGACGAGTCCTTCCACGACATTGATTCAAAATTCAGACACACTTCTGACAGTTCGGAATGGGTCCCATTATCATTAGTCCTGGTGGAATACCAGAAAGGTATTTTTTCCAATCATTTCCTTTATACCTTGTTTTCTTTACTTTACTTGTCATCTTTACTGTTGTTACACTGCAAATAATATGAAACCAAAAATTAATCCAAATTATTTGATAATAATGTTGAATATTCATTTTTCAGGGGATCTGCTAGGAAAACAATTAGCAATAATCAGTTTAACGCCCTTTGCAATTATCGCTGGTTTTATAGCTCTCATACTTTTTAGAAGGGATTTACATACTGTGAGTATTTAAAATTATTATTTAGTTTTCATTTACTATATTTTTATTATACAATTTGTATTTGATATGATGATTTAATGAATAACATTTTTGTTACATTTTAGGTTGCCTTTTTTATAGGACATATTTTAAATGAAGCTACCAATCTAGTACTGAAGCACACATTTTGTGAAGTTCGTCCGATAAGACGCGAGGTCATCTATACCGAGTATGGCATGCCCTCGGCACACTCACAATTCATGTGGTTCTTCACCACATACGTGATACTTTTTATATGCATTAGGTAAAACAACTTTCAAGTCAGAATTAAATTCTGATCATCAAACAAACTTATTTAGACCCTTTTTATAAATGTTAAATTTCAATGTATTTTATTGTGTTGCAGGTTACATTACAATAACAATAGTTTAGTCTCGGAGAGATTTTGGAGGATGGCGGTAATAACCATCTGTGTAGCGTTTGCTGTAACCGTAGGCTATAGTAGGATTTACCTCCAATATCACTCAAGTGCTCAAGTTGTTTGCGGGGCAATCGTTGGGATCGCACTTGGCATTGTGTGGTTCATGTTCGTGCACTTATTTTTGTCACAGTATTTCCCTGTGATTGTATCTTGGTAACTATCAATTTTACAGCAATAAACAATAATGTTTTTTTTTGACAATTAAGGATTTTAAGAGACCTTTTTTCGTTTTAGGAAAACTTCGGAGTACCTGCTCTTGCGCGACACAACTCTAATCCCGAACGTTTTGTGGTTTGAGTATACGTCAATAAGAACGGAAGCGAGAGCGAGATCGCGAAAACTTGCCCCGATGAAATCACAATGACGGCTGATGGTGGGTCAGTGGTCCGAGAGCAAGTAAAATTAACATCTGATCCCCGAGAAAGGAAAAACAAAATCATTCATGTTTTATTTTAAAGGTGGACTTTAAAATTAGAACTCTTGTAAATGCGACTGAATAGATAAAAGTCTGTTTTTTATACGTACTCTGTATTTAGTGTTGGAAGTTTATGAAAATGGTTTAACGGAAACGAAAAGACTTATGTTTCAAAAAAACATAATTAAAAAAAGAAAAACTCTGTTTGTTCTTTAAGTTCTATCAAAATTGGCATCTTTTTTTAACTTTCGAGTTATATAGATATTCCATTTTATTCATACATCTTACTAGAGTAAAAGTATGAAACATTTTTAAATCTTAAAAAATCTTAAAAGTTTATTTACAAACTTATTCTACGTTAATTATATTAAGCGTAAATTTTTATACAGTTTTTACAATGGTTGCGCTTTACTTATCGTGATGAGAAACATATAAAAAAAAAATTTGTACTAAAAGATTTCATCCGAATCGTGAAAACCGCAACAACTCGGTTCATAAATTCGCACAAATCCGTATTAACGAATATGTTCGGCCTATCGAGTCACGACTCGCCGAATCACAACAAATCATATCAGTCTGTTTCAATTCACTCTTTCATTTAAAATACGACTTCCAACGTAACAAAACGTTTGATTTGAATGAAAATAAAAAAAAAATACAAATGAAACTGAAAAATTATTCAACAAGGACAAAACAATCAAGATAAAGTATTTCTAGTACCCGTAAAACAAGTCGATTAGTGATACTTGTAAACAATAATTATCATGTATGTCTTTGATAGGATATAAAAGCCCTAGTTATAGTGTTCAATTATCAAAAAAAAGGTCGACTATTTTAAATTTTGTCTAGGAGGGCTTTAATCGAAAGCCTCGATTGTTTTCTTCACACGGAAAGTCGCAAGTGATACTTGCGTCGTTGTTTGTTAGTTCTCGATGTTCAACGGAGAGAAAAAAATGTATTACAAGCGAGCGCACAACTTGATTCACAAATGTTATTCGATACCGATGCGTGAAAGAAATTTTTATTAAACTGAAAATTACTGAAAAATAGTTTTCTCTTGGACAATCCCTACAGATGGCAATGCAAGATGTAGTCCCTGGATGTATATAATCAAATGAAAGAGTCAAGAAATTTATATTCTATTTTATTCTATCTTTTTCTTGCGAATATTTATAGTTTTTAAAATAATACTAGGCAGGGCCACGTTTTGTAGTACCATCTTAATTCTTATATTATTAGTCTTAAAATCTCGCTTAACTTTCGACTAACGATGGCTAATTTACCACATCCCTTTCCAATTGTAAGGCTCGTAATTTGGTAGGTCGCTGAACGTTCTTTTGGATGCAGAGGCTGACCTGTGTACGATCGCTTTCATCAGCTTCTAGAGTTTTCTTGTAGAAGTTATTGCAGAAGATCCTGATGGAGTTAAGAGTGCGACAGTTAGTGTTCTCCAAACCGCACATCCCACTTTCCTCGACTCCGTTGCTACCCTGGATGACGATTATGATCTTGAAACTCGTCTGCACCTCTGAAAGTAACACCCCGTAGAGATATCCCACGCGACAGAAGTAGATTCTTAGTTGTTCCTTGTAGATTACCAACTTGAAGAAGAACAGTTGGTCGTAGCATTTCAAACAACCCTTTCAAAAAATGTATAAGTTATTATTATCACAAGATTATTATTTTGTTTCGTTTGTTACTTGTTTGTGAATAGTTTTCTTATATTTTCGTTATACGTACCACATACTGAGTACCATTTTTGGCCAAAGCTTTTTGTTGAAACCGATTGATGTTTATCTTAATGACAGTGTCATTAATGACAATAAGATTGTGCGCTTCCCGGAAATGACTCTGCATCGATATCATTGGACCATACCAGCGACATGCCAGATCAAAGATACACATTTCTGAACCAAAGTTGCAATACTTTTCATGGAAACTTCTCGTTTCGCTTGTCAACAACATTTTACATCCAGCCCTAGAATCAAAAAATTAAACATTAGAATTGAAAAACGAAAATAATTAATTAAATTATCATAGCTTTGATATAATGTTTAAATTTTATAGAGAAGAAAAGAGGCGTGCCTGGAATTTTTACAAGGTAGAAGCAAGTTTTCCAATAGTCTTTCGACAGTCCGGTTCCTTTCGAGAGGTTGTAATGTTCGACAGAAGGCGCACTTAGTTAACTTGGATGCACAATCTTCACAGACAAGGTTCGCGCACACTGGACAGGATCCAATTTTGTTTCCCTGAAGCGAATTGAAGCACACGTCGCACTCGCTGTATTCCTGCAGTTTGTGACAGTTTGTACAGTTGCACTTTTTGGTTTCCGTTCGGCACTGCTTGTCTGCAACTGAGTACGTGAAACAGGTCCGGATCCTTTGCCAGGGTTCACATATTTTTTTCATCAGACTCATGGTTGTAGTGGAGTAATTCTCGTTGAGGTAGGATGAGAAAAAAAACATATCGAAAAAACGACGGAAAAAGAAATAATACTGAAACTCAACGTGGAAAAGTTAAGTTTCGTTCGGTTTGACGACAATTCAAGAAATGAAGGAACGTCTGCTTTCCCACTTTGGAGCATGGCATTGTGTGCCAACAAAAGATGAGATATTTGTATATTGGCCAGAGATAAAATTTCAACTCAGGTATAAACGAAAAGAAATCCCAGGAAAAGACAAAGGGATTAATTTTCTTTTTACATCCCAGCTGAAATACAACTGGCATAATTTTATTTTGCTTTGTAATCTATTGGGGCAGCATCTATTGTTCCATTTTTATTACAATATACAATAAAGAAGTCAATTCCATGTTCCAAAACGTTTATTAAACGACTTGACGCTGTACAAAACATGTGTACATATTTTTATTGTTTTTGTTCTCTGATGCTGACAAACGTTGCTTTAATTTTGCTTCAAAATTTTTTGTTCACAAAGGTGTGTGCCAATAAAATTTCCTCCCTGGCATAATTTGAAAAGTTGATGATTGTAAACTTTTTACAATTTTAAAAAACCTGAAAAAAATAATGAGAGGAAAATTATAAAGCTCAAAATGCAACTCGTGTTTCAACACGACATCAAATATAAGTTTTTCTCATACATATACGAATCGAAACAAAAATTTCATTTATTTTTCTATTCATTTTCCATACACGGATATAATATATTGACCATGATTTATATTTTTGCTCCATGCATGAAATCGTAATTTGTATGTTAACTAAATTGTTACCTGGATTGTTTGAACTTTTGTATATGTATACATATAACATCATGTGATATATATTACATTTTCCACAAAGCTAATATCCAATTTTGCAAGAATAACCAACCAACCGACTGTACAGGATAATTTTTTTCATAGCAATATCGATAGTTTATTACACCGTTATTCAATATTATGTACACAAGTTTTCGGTGCTTTAAACAATTAGTGACAAACGAGGATGAACCACATTTAGTTCATAGAACAATTTAAAAAAAAAAAACATTTAACAACAAATAAATTGTCTAGTAAAATCAGATTTATACATCTATCAATAACGAATTTGTAAATTATGTCGACGGGGATTTTCTTCTTTTATTACGGTATTTACAACAAAAACACAAGCGTTGGAGACAAAAGTGTTTCTTTTTTTTCCTTCTTGTGAATTAGTAAAACTTGGTTTCTAATAAATAAGTGTAGTCAACATTACACTTGACAGTTGTTACAATTACTTGGCAGCTACGATTACAAAATGTTAGAGAAACTGTGGGTATGATGATTAGGCTCAGTGCCATTTTATGGCACTAGTTTTTATTTGTTCTAATAAATTGCATACAAATTTTATTTTATTCTTTTCTTTTTGTTTAAGAAATTCATTTAATATGAAATTTGCGATGTATAAAATTGTTTATATATATTTTTTTTCAATTATAAAAGATCATTTTTATAAATACTTTAAAACCTTGTATAGTTACAAATGTATAAACACGTACTCGTGATTGAACTTTTTTTTATCAAAGAGAATCTTAAGACAACTATCATACCAACGCTTCTCTTGTTTTTTACCAAAAGTTACAACAAAATCATTTCTGAGTTACTTGAATATCAAACTTTCCATTTCGTGCAGCAACTCAAAAAATGCGTGATCAATAATCGATCAGTTAGACTGGGCATAATTTAAAATTTACAATTCAAGTATACAACGAACGAGTGAAATGCAACAAAAAGTAGGAAGATTGATTTGCGCGCGATGAGTTACAAATCAAAAAACAAGATGGAATGTGTATGTTTCCGAACAAAAAGGATAATCACGACTAAATCAACTTTATCAAACTTTTCGTACCCACTTCCGCCCAATCTGAAATAAATATGAATAAATAAAAACAGTTTTTTACAAATCGTTTGTAAAGAACAATTCACATTAGCGTAATTCGATAAAGTCGAGTTATCGTTATTGCATCACAAAATATCATTAATTACGAACTCTGTCCCAATATATCTTTTTTCCTAAATGCTCTTTGCAACGAAAACATTTGTTTTTTTCTTTTCACTGCTGTGTAATGAGATGCCAATATCTGACAATAAAAATTAAGTGAGAAAAACAAAATATAGAAGTTTCGTTGCTCGCACACTCGGATTGACAAGCATATATTACACAGTTGCAGGAAGACCGTCAGCATAATGTGTACAATTTCAATGACTACAATTATTGACTTTAAAGTTACAGACTATGGATCACACGATTTGAGATCAGTGATTCGAACGCTCAATCACCAATTAATTTCGTGACAATAATATTTTTTCGTTTATCTCTATACGCCTTGTTGAATATCTTCAACTGAGCATCGCTATGAGTTCAATCGTTGAATATCATTTCAAAAATCTTTTCTTCGCTATTCATTCTTTACTTGCAATATGTTCTTTGTATTTACAATTTCATCATTTTCATATATTACAAGTCATTTTTAATTTTTTCTTTCGTTCAGCCATTTTTTTTTCTTTTAGTTAAGTTCATAATTTATTGATAAATTAATTTCTTTTTTGTTCAACTATATTTGCGAGATATGTTTCTTTTTTCTTTCTTGATAAAAGTTAATTTAATTAAGAATCTCACAAGTATTTACAATTTTTCACGCATTACCTTGACGATGGTAAGGGAACTTCAAAACCATCGTATGTGCGTGTTTTCCTTTATTCACGTTGCGTTTCACAAACAAACGCAACTTATCGAATATCATCTAGGAAAATGTTTCAGTTTTATTTTACCTTACAATACAAATGTAAAAAAATGTCACTTTCAAGTTTTAGCACGGTTCGTTGAAAACAGTATTACAAAATGCACGAGTTCGTTCTTTTTCAAAAACCAACTGTATCGTTTACAACAACATTGACAAAAAAACAGCTTGAATTTAACGAAACTTGCTCTTTTATAATGACAAAAAGAAAAGAACATTTTTGCCATTCTAATAAAGTTGCCTGACCATTAAAATTGTAAGAACCAAGATTTGATACAATTTGGAACCGAATTAAAATTTAGAGTTAAATTCAATAAAAAACAACAATGCCAATTGTTATTTCAAGCGAAAAGTCTGACTTCCAAAGTTGATCTTGAAATTTACTTTTTCTTGCCTATGAGCAGCGCGACGTTCATATGATCTTTTCCCTTGACATAAACCTGACCTCTGGGTTCAAACTCGTACCTCTCGTGGAGCACCTCGATGCACTCGCTGGCCAGCTGAGTTCTGCCAGCGACTCCCGTCGAGTCCATCCTGGAGGCGATGTTGACCGCATCGCCCCAAATATCGTAGTACAATTTCGTTGCTCCGATGACGCCGGCGGTGACGTCGCCGTAATTGAAGCCCACTCTCAGAACGAGTTTGAAACCCAGCAGATCCTGGTTGAAATCATAGATGACCTTGTGCATCGCCATGGTAAAGTCGAGAAGCTGAAAAAGGTGCGTGTACTCGTGACTATTTTGTTGTCGCACCTGAGGGTTGAGGCCACTTGCGGCCATGAAAGTGCTGCCGATGGTTTTGATCTTCTCAACGTTTGAATAGTCCGGTTTCTCCAGAAGCTCGTCGAAATCGCCTATCAGTTCGTTCAGCACTCGAAGGTACTCCTTTCCGCCCAGATAGGACTCGTCGTAAAGCTCGTTGAAATTAACAATACTGGCAAAAATGATCCCAACCGATTTTCGGTTCTGCGAATATTTGGCAGTGGTTTTCAATTGGTCCGCGACGTATTTCGGGATAATGTTGTGGAGCAGCCAGTCGGCCTGATTTTTCATTGACTGAACACGAGCCTTGTCCCTGGCAGCGACAGCGTTGCCGTGAAAACTTAACCGGTAACTGATCTCGAATTCACGATTAAGAAAACAGACGAGCAGAAGGAGCAGACTCACGTCGAGGAATATCTCTGAGTTGAAGAGTCGAGCGTTGTGCTCGGTAGTGCTCGTTCCTGCTGGGTTCGCATTTTCGTGGGGAATCACGTGACTCGCCACCAGACAGATGAACGTAACACCAGCGATTGTCACGAGAAAATTTTTCATCCAGCAATTCAGCTGTGTGAAGTTGCAAAAATGTACGAGACCGACGAAAATCAGGTAGCTGTAGTAGTACTCAAAGTTGCGCAGAGTCGAGCGGAAATTTGAACAGGTGAAGTTCATTAAAATGCAGATTATCGGCAGACCCACCTAGAATAAACAAATTGATACAGAAATTTCAACTATTTTTTTTAATGAAAAAAAAAAAAAAATCAATTTACATACCAGAATAGCACCGCAGGCGTGCCAAGGATACCACCTCGAAAAGAATCGGAAAATATTGTAAGCATTGTTGGCTTTCATCACACCAGGATCGAGCAATTGTCTGACGCAAAGAGAAACAGCAAAGGCCTGGATCAAAGTTGCGAAAGAAAAGAACGCGATGTAGTGAACGGTAGGCTCGCAAAGGAGAAACAGCGAAGCCGCGATCGCGGAGTAGACGAGCGCGGAGATGAGAATGTCGAAGTACGTATTGAACCGGGACGTTGCAAGGGTCGGAGGGTTGCCTCCAAGGTCTTCGTTTGCTTTGTGAGCGTTCTCTCGGTACTCCTTTTCCATGTCCTTATTTTTGAAGAACAATGTGACACTTGACAGAGGCGGCTTTACAAAATATGAACGCTGTGAACTCACGTTGTCTTGAACACACCTGAAATTAAAATTCGAAATTGAAAATAAATTTAAATTTGAATTTGAAGCGCTAGTTATTAATTTGTTCACCTTATCAATTGTAGATCGGATTGTTTGCGGAGTTTATGAAAACAAGCCCCAAAGGTGTCTGTGATAGCTGGTGGAAAAGGGTAAGGTGGAACCGAGGAAGATGGTTCATGCGTTGAATTCAACGTTGAGCTAGATGTGTAATATCCACTGACTCTGTGACCTAACAGATCGGTTTGAGTTATTCCATTCATAAGAAACAGCTGTAAAAGAAAAAAGTCCAGCTACAACTCAAAAAGATAATTCATTTTTAAACAAATTTTATTTTTCATATTCATTTTATAATATTAATTCTTTGTCTGATCAGTGAGAATTTACCTGTTGTTGTATACTACTCCTTCTGCTGTTGCTGCGAATCCCCGAATCTTTTCTGCTACAGATGGATGAGGCATGACTGATTGACTCATGACCACCCAACAGCGGACTAGAAGGGATGGGATTCGGGTCCATCTCGATCCCATTAGTTATCGTAAACTGTTAAAAAAAAGGTACAAAAGAAATTTCAAATCAACATTTTTTTCTTCTCCTTTTAAAAGCGTTCAATCAAATCAAATGTACCCTTTCAAAATGAGCGTCCTCCTGATGTTCCTCCTGACACTTCTCTAGATCAAAAATTTTCTCATCCTCAAGTGGTGTCATCTCTTCGGTGGTTTTCTGCCTCTGTAGATACTTCCACGGTTTGATCCTCGACTTTTTTTTACCATAGCTGGCGATTGAAGTAGGACTTTTGTTGGTGTCCTGCTTCTCGTCCTTCTCCTCGACCTCGCAGTCGTTCTCTAAATCTAATATACTCGGCAAGGAATTAGCTTTCATTCGGTAACTATTTGGACCGGTTACCATGTGCAGATAATGAGGCCTAAATTTGGATTGACTGTTGCAGGAACCTATTCTGTGTCGCGAGGACAAAATTGGAGAAACGCTCGTTTGGATTGGGTCTACTGCGAAGGCCGTCGTTACTGAATCTGATTTCCGGCCTTTTATAAAGTAGGATTTGAGACCTAAAAAAAGCATGAGTTTCAATTCATGTCTGAATCATAAAAAATCATACAAATCAATTGATAATAATTGTTTATTTACTGTAATCAATGTTTATAATTACCATTTACAGGTTCCCCTTCTTCAGTCAAGTAATCCTCGTTAAGAAAGTTAAGAGTTTTCTCGCTGAGATGGACTCTTCCAGGTTTGCCGGTGCTTTCCAATTTGTTAGCCAGGGTGACGTCATTCGACCAGACATCAAATTTAAATCTCTTGGTTCCTACGATGCCGCACAGTACGGTACCTGTATGCACTCCGACCCTCATATTCACTCCTTCCCGTCGTTCGATGTCAAATTGTTTTATGGCTTCTATCATAGCTGTAAATCAATCAAGCAAAATCAATTCTCACGATGTACAAAGCATACAATTAGAAAAAAAAGAAACAAACAAACAAATACAATTTTAAATTTGCATTACACAATAAAATCGCGCAATTTCTTAAAATAATTCATTTATTTTAATAAATAAAAAAAAAAACAATATAAAATAAGCAAAATTCAATTTACCCAGTCCCATCTCGACGCAGCATCTAGCATGATCAGTCCTCGGTTCAGGACACCCACTAACACAGTAATAACAGTCCCCAAGAGTGGAGATCTTTTCGCACCCGTGATGTTCGCAGAGGTCGTCGAAGCGTTCAAAAAGGTCATTGAGAATACCGACGAGCTGCTCGGCAGTTTTATTAGAACTCATCCGCGTGAACCCCACGATATCAGCAAAGAGGATACTGACGTCGTCCATCGAGTGCATATTGAAAGGCCGGAAGAGTGAGCGGATGTCGGTGTGGTTCGAGGGGATGGAACCTTTTTTCAGCGAGTCCTCTCTTTCCCTCTCCCTCTCGCTCTCCTCCATGAGCCAGTCGGCGACCTTGGGCGGCATCACCGAGTGGATCATCTTCTCCTTCAGCTGTTTCTCCATCTCGAGCTGCTTCCTTACCAGCAGCGACTGGCCGACCTTCATGAAGGTGCCCCTCATCCTCACGAAGGTCATTATGAGGATATGCATCCCAATGACATGAATGCAACTCTGCATCAGGATTCGAATTGTCAGCGTAGTCGAAAAGTCGACGTTTACATCTAACGGACTAGAGACGGTGTTGTTGAGCTCCGGTGCGAACTCACGGCTGTTCGGGTCGTAATAGTAGGCATTGAGGAACTCGAACGAGGCAGAATAAACGGCGCAGACGGCGATGCAGATGTAAAGGGGCATTGGCACCATTGTGTAAACCAGCAGCAGCACCTCGGCGCACAGTGCGAAGTGGCCGACGAGGGTCATGCCCCCGGTGTTGGGTGGAATCAGCACCAGCGAGACCAGCGACAGCATGCACAACATCACCGCGACTATCACCGAGGTCGCCAGCACGCACGACTTGTAGTACTCCGTGTGAGTTAGGTACAGGATCGCCGCAGACATTATACCAACCGTGCTGAAGATCAGGGCTATCGCCGACCAAGAGTTGTTCTCGTTTCGAATCCCAATCACTATGAAATACGCCAGCCATGATACAGACAGAAATAGGATGTACGTCAAGGCATATCTACAAAATTAAAATTTGTTTAAAAATTATTTTGTAACCATTGTTTGTTTGAAAGGAAAGAAAAACCATTATAGTTACCTGAATCTTAGTCTAATTTGGGGGAAGGCACTTCGTTTGAATTGTTCTTCCAAAATTTCCGAATCGAACTTGGGATTCCACCAGGATCTGCGCGCAGCCCTCTCAAAAGGCACGGGTAAACCTATACCGCAACAACCTAAGCCTTGGCTGCTGTGGGCCAAGTACGTTTGTATGTAAGGCGCTAGGGATATGTGAATTTCGTCCCCGGTCTCTCCGTCCTCCTTGGCCGGCGTGAAACTAACTGAGGAACTTCGTTTCCGACTCGATGGTGGAGTCATTGTTTATTGTTTATATTCTGCAAAATTGAGACACACTTTAGCAAACAATAAACAGCAAAACTTCTAATGAACCAAACTAGTGAGAGAAAATGGTGCAAGAGAGATGAAAAAAGTTACGTTATTTATGACGGATTATGTAATAAGCAATAAAACAGTTGTATAAAATTCGCAAGACAAAAGGAAATGAACAAAATGAACGGGGGAAAAAATGTAAGAAAATTAGAATAACAGCAAACTATCAGTTAAAAAAAACGCACACACACACACACACACACACACACACACTCACAAAACATAATGAAACGTCATTGCAATTAAAGAACAAGGTTGATCCGTCCTTTTGTTTTCTCTTTGAGTCGACTTTTTTTTTCTCTTTCATGAATCTTGTTTTTCCTTTTGGTTACTCACCACTGTCAAGGTCAAAGATTGAAGATCCACGGCGGTAACATTTTTGTCAAGCTCACGGTGCCGGAACATCAGCTGGTCCCCGGGCTCGCCATCTATCAAGTCCAGGAGGTTATTTTTCGCATCGTTCGTGTAAGGTCGTCGAAGTAAACTGGAGGGTTTTTGTGGCCGAGGATGCAGGCGGTTGTCGTTGACGTTTTTGATGGGACGAGTCGCGGGCGTCACGCTGCACCAAGCCCGCGGTGATTAATCAAATTGTAAATAATTCCTCGATGGAGTCTGTTTGTTTGCACTGCATGACGGCTGTAGCCATCTTGCGACTGCTACGACGGCGCCATGTTTGGTAATAGGCAATGGTCAGGTGTGGGTGGAAATGTCAAACCTGATGTTTTCCCAAGACACAACAATCGGATGACCTTGACCTTCAACAATTTGTCATTCTTGTCAGAGGATATCAAATGTTGACTAGGTTGTTAAAAGGTTGAATGAAAAAAGGTTCAAAGGGGAATTAAGACTGAAATGAGGAAACATTTTTGAATCTGACAGCGCCCCTGGTGGCGAGTCGGGGTAACAGAGCCGGAGCAGATTGTTTGCACTCGTACGATCTGGCAGTACGACTTGTGTCAGCTTCAGGCGTAAGTGTCGAACGAGTGTCGGACAGTCCGGTTGTTGGGTTCTTTAGTCAATAATCCGATCGCGAGAAACGTCACCTAGAGTTTCGCGAATCGAGTCGGGTTCGCGCGCTGCGAAACATGGCGTCCGCGAACCCACATTCTTTGTGTTTTGACAGCTCGAGCGTTCACGTCCCGTGACTGTTGCTACTGAGTGCCTCAATGACACTCGGATACCGAGCAGACAATGTTTGATTCGGTTGCCTCTTTGATTCAACCAGATACTGATTCGTCCCGCTTGTAAATACTTCTGAGACATTGCTCTGGATATGAGTGGTCAAGTACGTCCTTCGGGGGACAGGTTAGGTAAGCACTTTCCTCATTCTAAGGACCAACTTTTTCTCATTGTTGTAATACTTCATTTAATTTTGTTATTTTGTATTTTTGTTCTAATTTATTGTTTGTTTTATTAAACTTCATCTGATCTTGAAATCTTGTCATTAATTTATTTTTAATTTAAATTGTTGAAGATAAAAATATAAGTTAACAGAAATTCAAGTTGTAAAAAAAAAACGTTTAATTTGAAAACAATGTCATATAATGTAAACAAACTGAAGGATCAAATTAAATGACAGATTGAATTTAATTGCAATTGACATTTTTATTTGAACAATACATCGTCAGCCATTGGAGTGACAATAAATCATTTATTATGTAACTGTGAAACTGCTAATTGTCAAATACAATGTTCAAAACAATTTTTCAACTGTCGGTTATTCAGAGCCTGGTTGGAGCAATGTTTTCCGGGTGGGCGAAGAAAAAAAATTTTTCAAGTTCGTGGGTGGAACAATTTTGCAAATTTCCTTTTCTTCTGGCAATTCCGATTCTTGGAATATCGATTGAATTGAAAAATTGAAAAAGCGCTGAAACAATTGTGAATCATCAAATGAATCTCTTTATCTTTCTAATGCACGCGCTTTGTAATTGTAATTTATCTTTTGTTTCCTGCTTTTTTTCTGCTTTTGTTACACTAATTTCATCGCTGACATTGATTTCAAACAATACAAGACAAAAACTTGAAACCTACATACTACAAAAATAAATCTACATAAAATAAAAATAATTGAATAAAATTGCTCTTTTAATTTATTGTTTTACTCAAACGTAAAGAATATTTGTATCAAATAAAGCTGGCCTTGCATGATTTCCTGCTGTCATTGCCAAAATTAACGCGAATAATTATTTATTCTCTGATTTCCTGTGCTTTTTGCTGAATCTTCTTTTTTCATTATAAAATTTAATATTATAATTCACAATTAAAAATGAAAAAAAGTTGAATTGAATGGATGAAATTGAAAATGTAGAATTGAAAGAAATTATAATTAAAATTTAAACATGCACTAATCCAAAACCCATTTTTTCAGGCGATTACACTAGCACGAGTTTATATTCTAGTCTAATTGGAAGCAGCGTGGCTAGTGGAATTCCTAAATTATTTTCATCGTACTCAGATTCCGCTTTGGATGAGCCAGACACTGCGCCTACAGCGGACGCTGATAGCAAAGTGAAGACAAAACTGCTGTCTATGTGGAACAATGTTAAATATGGTAATAAAGAGATGAAAAATAATAACAAAACGAAATTTAACTGAGTCATTTGCTAGGATCACTTTTGTTCTGATACCAACTGGCCTTGGTTGGTAACATAAGATAGTTATGCTCTAGCCCAGACATATCAGAGCATGATGAAATATTAAACAAAAGTGTTCCAATGTATATAAAATAACATCCGACCGGAAATATAATTCGATTGCAAAGCACGCGATGAAGAGACTTTATCAAACTTTGAAATTGAGTATCTTCTTTGCAATTTTCAGGAGTCAGAACAGATAACTTATGTACCTTTTTTTCATTAAGCTTGACAATGACATCTGACTCTGCTAATTGTGATTTTACACTCAATCAAAATTATCTTATCAAGCAATTTAATTCTCAAATTATGACTTGCGAAAATAATGATAATAACGGTGATGATCTAACGATGATGATGGGATTTTCAGGATGGTCGATGAAAATCAAGACTAATTTCTCAAAAGAATCTCCGGTCTGGCTGTTGGGTGTATGCTACTACAAAAAATCTCCGGATACTTTGGAAAAGGCTTCAGAAGCCATCGGGCTGGACAAAGAGACAAACAGCGAGTTGTCGTTCGACGTGAGCACCGAGGAAGGAATCGAGGCTTTTAAAAAGGATTTCACGTCGCGATTATGGCTCACTTATCGTCGAGAGTTTCCCATTTTGAATGGCTCGACTTTCACGACCGATTGCGGATGGGGGTGCATGTTGCGAAGTGGCCAAATGATGTTGGCACAAGCTCTGATTTGTCATTTTTTAGGACGAGGTTTATGTCAACATTTTTTATTGTACACTTTTTTTATGCACAATAATTTGGTTCTGTCATTACTTTATATTTTATCCATCAGATTGGCGATGGAACCCCGAACCGAAATCAGATTCTCAAGCGAAGGAAGACATGATGCACCGAAAAATCATCAAATGGTTTGGTGATCACATGGAGCCAGATTCTCCTTTCTCAATCCATAGATTGGTTTCCTTAGGTGCTTCCACTGGTAAAAAAGCCGGCGATTGGTACGGACCGGCGTCAGTCGCTCAAATCTTGTGCCAGGCTGTGAAACTCTCATCCTCAGCTGAAAATAGCCCGTTCAAAAACTTAGCAGTTTATGTTTCACAAGATTGTGCAGGTACCCTTGTACAAACATGACCAACTCATTAGCGTAAACTGTAACGTTGCTAAAAACAATTATCGTCACATATTTTTAGAATCATTAAAAAATGATGAATGATCTGCAATTTTACTCCATCTTTATTTTTCTTGATTTTGCAGTTTATCTGGACGATGTAAGAGCGGCCTGCGAGATTAAGCCTAGCGTATGGAAATCTTTAATACTGTTAGTACCTTTGAGATTAGGCGCGGACAAACTGAACCCTTGTTATGCGTCCTGTTTGACGTCCCTCCTCAAACTGGAAGCATGCATCGGCGTGATAGGCGGTCGTCCCCGGCACTCTCTCTACTTCATCGGCTTCCAGGACGATAGACTTATTCACCTTGACCCGCACTACTGCCAGGAAACCGTAGACGTATTAAATAAAGACTTCCCACTTGCTAGCTTTCATTGCTCGGCACCGCGCAAGATGCAACTCTACAAGATGGATCCAAGCTGCTGCGTTGGATTTTACCTACAGGATAAAGAGGCTTTTGATACACTCATCAAAATGGTTCAACCAGTAAGAAATATTTTATTTACTTTGTACAGAATATCAAGTGACAAGTGATTTAAAAAAGAAAATTAAACATTGAATCAAAAATACAATCTGTTTGATTTTGATTCCAGTCTCTCATCCCGAGGAATGAAAAAACCGAATATCCAATGTTCCTATTTTGTGAAGGAAGCAGAAATGACGTTTGCCGGCAGGTCAAAAAACGAGAAGTTCAGAACAATCGGATGTATTCTGTGTCGTCTTCTGGAAAAGAGACCTGCGAGGATGCTAATCTGTATGAAAGCGAGGAGTTCGAAATAGTTCCAAACTGAACGTGCGGCTGCGAAGGCTATTGTACTTAAAAAAAGGGGAAAATTAAGGTCGGATCTCAAAAAAGACGGAGAGTTCGAGGATCTCGTAATCGATTCATTTTCGCGCTTATCATCATGCTTGTTTTCGGTTTGGCATCCCTAAACGCTTATGCTTGATCTTTTTAATTTAAAACCTGTGATACTTTTGATTAAGACATTTTGTACGTTGATTGGTTGGAGGGACGTAAATTTTTCAAAACGGATCGGGGAAAAAGAGTTGCCGCTATTTGCATTTCGTCCTCATGTTTCTCTCTATCGAACTGTACTTATGCTTTTTTATTTTTAGATACATGTATTTTGACTTTTTTTTGCTCGTGTACGTCTGTCGTGAATTAAGTTTTGGATTAAAAATTGATTACTTGTATAAATTAATATTGAGTTAACGACTTTCAAACATGGAAGACTGATGATCTAATCATACCGCGGTATCTCAAAAAATATCCTCTCTTTTGTTCGGCATTTTTTTGCAATAGAACGTCTGTCAGTTTTCCAACTCTGTGTTTTTTTCCGACAAGAAAAATTTTTAATGCATTTGTTAGGCAGTAGTTGACTTTTATCTACAAAGTACTTAGATAATTATTAATCTTTTAAGTTATTTATTTATATTTTTGTGCGTAACTGATTACGAAAAGGTGATTTACGTTCGCTCCTTAAGACAAGAGTATTACCAAAAAAATACTTTCGTAATGTTATTGCAATATTAGTTTTGTTGCATTTTTACATCGTCGATAAGATTTTGTAAAACTTTATGGTCTTCATTGTAATATCATCTGGGAATAAATACTTATTCCATATGAAGATGTTTTTTTTCTTAATCAAAAGAAAATATAGATAGTCTTGACAAAAAAATTATGCAAATCACTTTTATTCGCCTTATGTGTAAGCGACCTAACAATCATACAAAATATTCAACAGTTGGCAAAATTTGATTCTACCATGTACAATATATACATCAAAATGTTTCAAAATGTATAAGTTAACGAGAGTTATTGTCAAAATAGGTTATCTTTTTGTTATTAACTCATAGAGTCACGCAGCAATCCTGGACACGAGAGTCTATTATTGTTACACATCACTCATTCATTAAGCACAAAAAATATGCCAAGTCTGCTCGGTTTATCTCTATCTATAAAATTGCATAACAAATTACGTAATAGTTGATTAAAATTACAAATATACAAAACTTAAAATTGTGCGTGAACGAATCTCAGAAACTTTGATGCAAAGCTTATCGTAACGATAAAAGCTTGTCAACTCTTAACAACTATTATGGTTCACACACCGTTGACTTCAAAAACTAAAATAAAATACAAAGTTGTACTTTGTAAATAAGAAAACAAAACTTCTGTACAGTCGAGTTTTGCAAACAACTATACAACAGTGGCAACGACTATAAATATCGACTAATGCATTCTTTGATGTGCGGCCATATCGAATCCGTGGTCGAGCCTTTGAACGTTTTTAAAATTCCAATGTCATGGTAGAACTTGATAACAGGCTGAGTCTTCTTCTCGTAATCGTCCAATCTTTTTTTCACCACTTCTGGTTTGTCGTCAGGTCGTTGCGACAACGGATCGCCCGTCACGTCATCTTTTCCCTGGGAAAAATTATTTATTTATAGAATAGATTAGCCTTGACGTATAAATTTTATTTCATACTCACTGGTACTTTGGGATTATTGAAACCAATATTGTAAGATCTTCCGCTAGGCACGTGAATCCACCTCCGACTTGCTCGCTCTAAGATAATGTCATGAGGAACTTCCAAGTTCACCACCAGACTAACCGGGTGTACCTTTTGCAACTTTTCTGCCTGTACAACCGTCCTTGGAAATCCTTGATACGGATTTTTTTATAATTTAACAATTTTCGGTTAAATGATTTTTTATTTACGATTGACTTACCATCGAGCAACCAGTTACGGTTATTCAGAGACTCAATTTCTTCATTAATTAAAGCTATGATTACATCATCAGGTACAAAACGTCCGGTATCTATATATTGTTTCACTTTTTTGCCAAGTTCTATAACGAAAATGATTCCTAATTATTGTCTGAAAATTTATATCTTCTTCATCATTTTTATATGAGGCGATTTTGATTAATTTTTTTGATATTTTTAACCTTCTATGATACAAGTTTTTGAATTTAATTCAATTGGTGAAATTAAGTATAGTACCAGTGCCGGAAGCTATGTGTTGTCTAAGTTTGTCTCCGCTGGATATGTGGGTTATGTCGAAAGAGCGGATAATTCGGGAGGAGACTGTTCCCTTGCCTGATGCCGGCGCGCCTAGTATTACAGCCCGAAGGGCTGCAACTTTGGCGCGACATGTGGATAGAGAGACCATCTGATTTAACTGTGTCTTTTTGAATGTTTCAACTGGATACAAAGTCTAATCAAACAAAATATGATACAAGTTATAGCATTAGTTGAACTTTGTTCCTTTAATTCATTGATAACAAATTCCGATAACACATTCCGATTGAAACAATGATTAATTAAAAAATTGATTTTCTATAACAAAAATGAATTTAATTGAGTATATATAAATTAAATATAAATAAATAGAACTTAAATAATATTAATAATAAATCATTGAAAATGGTTCAATATAACAAACTTTTGTGCATTGATAATGATCTATAAATAATTTGATTTATGCAACAAATAAAGATAAAACAATGTAAAGATTTAATTACGAGCGTGTAACGATTTGACAGAAGTTTGGCAGGCAAAGAAAACGCGTGACGTAGGAGCATTTGAACGATCAGCCAACCTGCGACAATCCGGTGCATCAGCATGGAGGTGTGAACGTTGGACGTGAAATAATATTGACTCGCTGACAAAATGTATGTGACTGAGCCATCGCGGCTGGTTGAAAGCGTCCATGTGTGCGTGTTTGCGCTATCTTATTTGCGCACGCGTACCATTAGGAGACGTAATTTACAATCTCGCCGCCAAGCGCTCAGTTTAATGAGATCAATCGTTCAATTCACCGATTTAAATATGAATTGATGATATTTTGACAGAAATCATTAGACTTTGATTCGAATATCCATCGAATTGTTTTTAGGCGTCCACTCTTGAACTAAAGACCAACATGTTTTTAATCGACAAAGTAGCACTTTATTTGTATAGAAAAAAGAACGAAAAAGGTATCACAATATTAACTCATTTGTAGAGAAATATTAAGCCATAATATAATATCAAATAATATCAAACAATTAAATTACGCTTTGGCATACAATTTACACGAGAAATTTCATTTACAATATTAGAGTTGGTGTGATTTTGATGATTATAATCTGAACATAATTTTTAGACTTTCAAACATGATCTTGTAGTCGAGAAAAAAAGTACAACAGATTTCAAATACATTATTTTGCATTGCTCTAAAATATTTGACAAAATAAAGTGATGATTTTAGTGCTACCTTACGTTTACGTGTTTAGAAAAAGAGTTTATACTAAAAAATATTTTACGTCTTGTCTTCTGATCGCTATGATTCATCGTCTGCACAAACGTCGCATCTTATAAAAATATCCGCAGAAAAACAGGAAGACACAGGCCTGCTTTTTGAAATTCCGCGAACTGTGCAAATTGTGTCTTTCGTTTACACTTCTCATCGAACTTGATTCCAATCACTAAATGGGCGTGTTTACAACACTGTTATCAAAAAACAGTACATCTGGTACAAAATTAAAAATAAAATAGACAAAATGGTGCAAAATCTAATCATGATCGTCAGAGCGAGGTCTACTCGAGTATGATTTTACAATATAAAAATTTAAACTAAAATAGTTTGCATAACGTATTACCATTTAAAAAAATGAAGCATACAACGTACATTTTACATTCGTAATCATTGATATTTTCTTCCCAGTTCACTTTTCAACTTTTACCAGAGTTCACCGTCTTTTTCCTTAGCTGGAACCTCGATTACTCGTGGCTTGTCTATTATACGAGCCGTGCGATTGCCTTTTTCTACAATACCGATGATCCAAGCTTGATATCCTTCTTGCTTCTCAATATCCTTGCAATAGGCAGCCGCCTAAAAAAATTACGATTCAACAAACATTCAAAATAGGAAGTCGCTTAAATAAAAACAACCGCAAATATCAAATAATACAATTTTTGTTTCAAGTTATGGAAAGCCCAATTTGTTAGAACCACAAATCAGCATGGAAAATTTGACTTTGCTCTGCCTGTACTTTCTTCAGTGAAATTTACATAAAACCACACTGCTGTATCGACAGGCTTTTTTCCATTCGTGATAAATTTATACCTGTTCTCTTGGTAGACAAATCAAAAGACCTCCGCTTGTTTCAGCCGAGTGGCCTTGCAAAAGTTGGAACATGTTACCGCAAGCTTTAGCTACAGCAGCCATTTTTGATATGACTGGGAGATTGTGAATAACGAAGGAGACTTCGTTCTTTTGATGTTTCGCAAGATTTTGAGCGTGTCCTAGGAGACCGAATCCTGTTACATCTGTGGCACCATGTGCGTTGTATTTATGCATCAGTCGAGCAGCTGAAAGACAAAAATTTGTTTCAAAATTTTAATAACAATAAAATAACAAACATTTTAACATCAAAGATGTTAAATGTGTATGTTTGGCAGGTGGGTTGGGTGTTCAGAACTTCAGAAGAAAAAACTAACAGACCTATTCTGTTTAATCTAGCCATACTGTCCATGGCACGTTGATACGCCTTTCTTACGTCGTCTTCACTAACAACAAGTTTGATTCTGTTCCAACGGTCAGGCTGGTCTAACCATTGGTGTGCATTCACAGCAACTTGAGTTCCCAAGGGCTTTGTTAGAACCAAAACGTCACCAACAACTGCATTGTCTGGTCTGAAAGTAACCAAATGATCAAAAATACGAAACGAAAGAAGTTAGGGAAAATTATAAATTAATAATATAATTAATACGTACACGATATATTCATTAGTTAGGCAAACTGTGCTAGCAACACCACCAATCGTGCACCAAGGATTGACTACCGTCTGACCACCTGTGACTGTTGTTCCTGCTTCCAAAGCCGAATCTTTAAAACCCCTCATGATCAATGGAACGACAACGTCTCTCTCCTTCTCGGTCATTTTCGTACTAACACCCAATAGCATTAACATGTTGTCACATTCCGTCACACCCATCGCATACAAGTCACTGAGAACGTTGGCACAAGCAATTTTACCTTATAACACAAAAATTTCACCAACAATCTTTGTTTAAACAATTAATATTTATTCATATTAATAATAAATAATTTTTACTGCAATTTTTTTATAAAGGATAGTTGTTAGAACCGTTAGGATAATAGTAACACATGGGATAATATGCGACACTGCCGAAACTAACTACTACTTCAAATAATTCTGAAACTAAATCTTGTTATCTTTTTCTTTTTGTTTTCGTCATACCCATCATGTATGGATCATCAACCAGTGGATAAAAAAAGTCAGTTGTTTGAACCAGACTCAGCCCGCCGTGCCTCAGCGGTGTCACGGAGGAATCCATGCCAATGCCTAAAACAAATATCGAAAAAGGAACGTGAAACAAGAAAAATAAAACCAAAACAACGCCAGCAGTTTGATTTCTTTCTTTGTAATACTTTTTCTTCTACTTTGTTTTGTTCTTTTTCTTTTTCAATTGTTGAATTCCCGCCATCATCTCTGAATGCGCGCATGCGCGGGCGTTTAAATTTCAAACCACGAATGGCAGCGGAATTTTCCGGCGGGCAAAACGGAGTATGCGAAATTCGGCGGGAGATAAAGCGCGTATCCGCCATGCTTGCAGGATCGCTCGGGATATTCAGAGAACCCCGTATCTTGCAAATTTATGCCCAATAACAAATGTCATTACAAATTCGCAAGATTGGCAACCGTGGTGCAGTTTTGTTTTTCAAGCAAAACAAACAAAGACAAAATCAAACTTGCAAGTTTTTTGTATACAATGCGTTAAAAAAAGTCTCTTTCTTTGTAAACGAATCAAACATTTAAAATTTCTTTGGAATGTTTAAAAGAGGAAAAAAACAATTTCTAAAAAAAAAAAAAGTAATTAAAAGGTGTAATTAAGAGTAAATATAACTTACCAATTCTTGCCATTGCCATGTGCAAAAAATGGGCATGTTCATGATCCTGGGCGCTTCCATCGTCTTCCTGAAGTCCCTCAAGGAGCTTGCCAAGAATCTCCTGAGGGACTTTACACCCTCATCCCTTAAGATCGGCAAATCTCGTGAGACGGAAGGTCGCGTCCAGGTCATGTGCCACCGGGTCAAAAGGCCTGCGCAAGGCCAGAGCATTTGGATTGCCACCGAGCTCGAGCTGGGCCACGGACAGGGGGTCCTGGCTCACCGGTACTCCCTGCAGATCTGCCATCTTGTTTCGCTTGCCGGCTCGCTCGAATCCTACAAGTGAAAAACAAAGCAAACCAATCTCAACTAAGCACAGATTGCATTCAAATTTTCAATTAAACAACAACGAGCAGTGGTTTGGTGCAACCTGTTTGTGAGTTAATGAAATGATTGTTTTTGTTGCGCATCTACCTGAGATAACGTGCTGGACGATTGGGTTCTCCGATTGCAGACTTACTCACTTTTCATCTAGGCTTGTTGGCTTGACGCTCTCGCAGCAACGGACAGCCACTGTCCCGACGTGTTCAACGAGAAGGGGGACTAGCAACTTTTTACTAGATATTGAGCGTCCCTCAAAAAGCGCGCCATTTTTTGAATCATGACTTTTCGTTTCTTGTAAAAACATCATTATCAGTAACAGGTATTAAAATAGTAACATTATCATTTACTATATCAAGATTCATTACATCACCTGACAAACATAAAAGCATCTTATTTAATTATCACAATTAATCAACAAATAAATGATGAATAGTGGAGCTACTTGAATTAAATAACAAAAAATCGAGACGTCTTTGAAAAAGTTACAACAGTGAGGAAATAATAAATCAAGAGAGAACAAGTGCGGTCACGCTTGTTCTGAGAAATGGAATTACACTTTAATATGGTGAGGATTTTTGGATCTGTACGACCATCTGGCAACCTGTGATAAGATGGAACTTCTCAGGGTTCCAGGTATACGCTTGCCTTCAAAGTGGTGGGGGACGCTTCTCATCCGGGAAACACGAGCTCAAAATTTAAATAAATTGACATCAATGAACTCCACAACAGTTTTGTTTGTAGCTTCGCTAAGGGTACTAAAGCAAACCCACGTGTAATTTTACGATCAAGTTGTTACAGTGTTTCTGATCTGATTGTAATATAGCCTCAATACTAAGGTGAGTCTTCTTATAAAAGCTCTTTTATACAATTTTCATCTGGCTATTTTTTTAAAACAACAATGAACAATTTCAATTTGAATTCAAAACGTAAAACAAAATTTGTTCAAAATAGTCCCAGTTCCAAACTTTCTATAAATATTTCAAATGATTTTTTTCTTTCAGATGTCAATCATTCCACTTCTTCCCGAAGTTTTTACAAACGTCCTGGTAAAGCTGAAGATAAAAAAATCCCCCGTACGACAGAAGTTGAGCCTGGAAGATGGGAAGCGACAAGCAGAACTTTTATATTTCGACATTCTACCCTCAGCTTGGAACGTCAAGGAGACCAAATTTCCCTTCCAGTGTTACTCGATCAGGGCGGCTAAGATGTGCATCGACGTCCTAGAAGTGTACGGCAACTACTCGTTTTTGGAAGATGTGGAGGACGCCTGCAGCCGCTGGCTGAGAACTAGACATCAAAACATATCATCTGGGCAAAAGTATCGAAATCCCTACACAGCATTTTTGGTATTTTTGGTGGAGTTATGCGTGCGGCTGAAGAAACTTCACCGGGTCGGGAAAAATCTCAACTGCCCCCATCCAGAGAGACGATTTCAGAAACTCATGTTAACTTGTCTGAGCAATTGTTTTCAACTACCGCTCATGACGAATGTGAATCAGACAAGTTGTGCCGTTCAGATCTTGAGAAAGCTGGCCCATGAGTCGGACACGAGAATGGACGCAGTGGTCAATTACATGGACGCGCACGAAACGTTCGAGCTGACCAGTCAAGTGGCGATGTTCTTTAGGACTCAGATTTATCTTTTAGTTAACAACCTGCAAAGATTAGATACAATAAGATCGCAAAAAAAAAAAAAGATTCATATAAAAATGTGAGATAATGTGAAAAAAACAACAAAAGATTGATTGTAACAAATGAAACTGTACAGTTGAAGATAAATAATATATTTTTAGTTAAAAAAAGTGGCGTTTAATTATTTTCAGACTAATGACCGCTGGGGATGTTTATGGCTCAGAAATGGGCTCAAATTTTTCTCCGTTTTGTAATTTTATAGCTTCTCTAGTAAAAACTTATTAGACACCGGGTGTAACAAAAGAAAAATTTTCAGGTAGAAATTTTCTTTATTGGCTTCGTACGGTTATCTAAAAAAAATAATTTTTGATAATTTTTATCGATTTCACCTTATAAATCACGATTCCAGGTTTTAATTGTTTTTCAATTACGATTTAATTTACATTCACTAATTGAGGAAACGTACGAAACAAGTAAATAATCTAATCTATTTTTGGATTCTGTACCAAAATAATTTCCTGATCATTTTGTTTTGAATCAGACCTTTTATTGTAAAGAGTGCTGTTTTTCACAGAAAGTTGTATTGGAAAACTTGAATTTCGTCATTTCCTTTTGTATGATCCAATATTCATGAAATGTATCTGAAAGACGGAGATGTTAATTTCGTCATTATGGCGAAGGTTCATCTTGTTTCAAATGAAAAGATCTTAAAAAACATTTTACGATTTGTGTCTCATTGAAATCAATGAAAACCTTGCGAATGAAAATAATAAGATGAATGTCATCAGAAGGCTAATGAACTGTCCCGACATTCTTGAGATTATCCGAACATGTGGACGGGATGAGAAAAAAAATTTTGTTTGGAGGTATCCAAAAAACCATTTCAGCTACAAGTAAATTTCAATAACAATTTCAATTATCCAAAAAAACGGAAATCCAAATTGTTCCTAATGATAAAAAAGTTGCTCCATATTCCGGCTTCCTATTTTTTTTTCGTTGAACTATGCGTAAGACTGAAAAAATTACGTTACAACAAAATCAAATTCCAGGACGAGTTATCAGAACAAATAACTAAAATCTCATTATCAATCAATTCTTAAAATTTAAATCAAATTAATGTACAAACAAAAACTGCATTTCCAAACCTAATAAATCTGTTCTTGATTTTGACCATTACAAGACAACTTTTGCAACAAAAGTTTGAATGAAACTTGCCATATCTCCAGACATCAGGATAGAGCTCGTTGTCGACTTTTTGGCAGAAAATCAGAAGTTCCTCCTCACCGAAGAGACTGCACCTTTGTTCAGGTCTGCAACGATTCGACGCACTCGTTCAAATAAAATCCCAACTCGAAAAGAAGATGCGACTTCTGTGACAGACAAAAAACACATGTACCAAATAACAAATAAATAAATAACTTTCATAAAACCAATAGTATTCAAACTGTTAATTGTTCCAAAAGTTTTGCAAAACTTGTAGCCATGTCTCTTTTATAAGCTCGAATAAAAACGAAGACAGAAATAAGCGCAAACTGTACCGTTCGCAAACCACCGAGACTTTTACCCGAGTTATCAGTCAAATTAAAGATCGCATATTTCATTGGCCGTCGTTTGCTGTCCTTGTTCAGAGCTGATGAGACAACTGTCATTGTGTCACCGTGCTTCGTTACATAAACATCGGTGCCTGAGCTCTCGCCAAAGTTCCGACGGTACAAAACACAAAGCTCCAATGTTGACAATGTGAAAGAAGAAGTGACAACGAGAAGACTATCGTGCCAAAGTGACGTTTGATTGCAAATCCGCTTCCAGATGACGTGTTTCATCCAACTCTGCCGTGTGAGTTTGTTAACAATCAAAACAAACGACAACAAAAGGCCTCTCGTCAGACAGTTGTTTCGAACTGTTTCTTTTTAAGATGAAAATTATATTCGCATGGTGATATCATGCTGTTATGAAACGAGCGACAATTTATCGTACGAAAGAAAGTATGGAAATAGATAACCTCTATGTCTCATCGAATTTGGTCACAGATTAAATTATGAAGCTCAGCGCCGCAAAGTCGCAACAATGTCGCGCCTTTTTTCTCTATCTCTGTTGACAATGATTATTTCTCATTCTTCGTTGTTTTGCTCTCAATTCAAATGCACATTAATGTCTTATTAGAAAACAAACAATTTCAAATGTTAATGTCCTCTCAAACTGTTACATTTTTGGATTGTTTAATTTTAATTTGTAGTCTTGTTTTATGGTTTCGTTCAGTCTTAATTGTTTATTTTAATTTTAGTTCTCAGTATGGAAACTAGTTTAAATTAATAAAATAATCAATTCTGTTTGTTTTTCAGCACCTGAACGTCCTCAGTGACAAGTGACAATGGCAAACAAGCTGTCGCACGAGTTTCGAAAGTACCACAGAAATCGAAATCAATTGAAGCACATCTTGCGTGAAACCAAACGAGTGCTCGACAACATTAACGCGGAAAATTTTTTTTACGATGGTACGAAAGAGCAATTTCTTTTTCTCATATTGTAATTCGATCCTTTGCAAATTGCACAATTGGTAATGGTGTGTGACGCACCGGTTTTTCTTGTTACAATTCTTGTTACAACACCTCTCTCTCTCTCTCTCTCTCTCTTTCCTACTCTGATTCTCAGTAAAAATTTTTCCCTCCATTCATTAATAATAAACTTTATTAATTACAATGAAAACATCTCGGCGATAACCCGGGAAAAGTTTTTGCGCGATAAGTTAAAGTTACACTCACCCTGCTCGAGTAACATTTTGTGTTTGTTGTGATCGTGGTATATTCATTGGTGAGCGCAGTAGCAAAAATTCTTTAACTGCATTATTTCTTATCTGTCATCGAAAACAATATCGTGATTCAGAATTGTTTGTCCTTTTTCATCATTAATTTTTCTTATTTTTCTTCTATTTTTGCACTCATTTTTCCTCTTTTTCATTTTTATCATTGAATCAGATGAATTGCAAATCTATGAAAAAGATTTCCTCTAAACAAATT
The DNA here is from genome assembly GCA_030523145.1 of Trissolcus brochymenae. Taxonomy (NCBI): domain Eukaryota; kingdom Metazoa; phylum Arthropoda; class Insecta; order Hymenoptera; family Scelionidae; genus Trissolcus; species Trissolcus brochymenae. Next base: position 15,491 of record JAQQRF010000049.1, on the reverse strand, counting down.
CAGGGACTTTTATCTGCAAAAAAGGAAGCAAACAATGTTCATTTTATATTAACTATTTTTTAGTCATTTGTGCTTGGAATGAATAATTACAAAGTTTCAATTTGCAAAACTAATGATTGATTTAAAACTAATGTTCTTTTCTCCAGTATTATATAATATTTATTTTTCATTTTCAGGTTGTATCATAGATGAACTCCTACCTCCTCTGACATTAAACAGGATCCAGCACATCCTGGACAACAACCCCGCAATAGTAGTTTTCGGTCAAGACAACAAAGCGAAGGCCCAGCTGATCAACAACCTTCTGTCGGCCGAAATCCTACCGGTCTCAAACGGGAATTGGCGTTGGATCAAGCTGGAGTACAATACACTCCAAGTCAATTATGTGAGCTTATCTCTAGGCCTGGAATACGAAGTTGTACAGAATTTGAAGGTGAATTTATTTCACCTAAACCATATTCAAATTGCCCAAACTATTTCACCTTGGAAGTTTCATTTGATCGTGTTTATCTTTCAGGCAAACGAGAAACCATGGACGACAATTCCCAAAGAAGACCTGGAGGTCTCTTACCGAGACGATCCGAACTGTCCGACAGTCGTGGAGGCGAAGATCCACCAGCCGATGTTGGAGAACGTTTCGATCTTCATAGTACCCGACAAAGGTGCTGTCAAAACTTTAGCCAAAGGTACGCTCAAGATTCTTCCCCTATTTGTCTACGCTCTGGGCGACCAGCTACTCTCGGATGAGAACATCGAGGAGCTTCGGGACCTTAAGGAGACGTACCCCTACAATCCCATCCTTTTCCTTCCATCCAACTTGCAAGTCCTAAACTCGTTGAAAAACGGCGAGCTGACAGAATCGGAGCAGCACAGGCTTCAGGGCGTGGATCCAGACATCGACCCTGATAGAAAGGTCTCGGAGGACGTCGCGGACGAGCCTGTGGGCAAGATCTGGCTGGAGCAGTTGCACAGTTTGGGGTTCCTGCAGTCAAACAATCTGTCGAGTGCTGGCCAGTCAAACTGGTTGGTAGGCGAGCAGTACATGAGTCTCGGAGATATGAACAGTTCGTGCGAAAAATCAGACATCCTGTTGTACTTCATTAGTAAGAATCTGAAGGTCCATCTAGTGGACGCGAGCAACTATTTGAATGAGGTGCATACAAACGGACTGAGGAAATTCATTTTGAGCGCCTTCGACATGGCGCGAGAGATTCAGATTACCCCGAAGAGAATCAAGTACGCGCAGAAGATGGAAAACGAGCTGTACACGAATCTTATGAAAGTCGTGAGCGACAAACAGGAGGAACTGACTGAACTCATACAAAATATCATTCTGGAGATGAAGAACGAAGTGATGAATTCATCGAGTGATGTAAGAAATGATGTGATATCCAGCAGCAAACAAAAAATGATTCAGAAGTTCAAGCCTTTAATGTTTTCATAATTGCAATGAACAAAATTGAAACTCCAAAACCAATTTTCGAATGTTCAAAGAAATTATTTCTTGAAATTTTGGTAAATGGAGTTATGTCGTTTTGCCCCTGAACCACTGATATAATTTAATAAGCAATTTTTATTTCTCTTTACAGTACCAAAATGTGCCTTTTATCGATAACGAGAGACATGAATGGAACGCAACAGTACGAGCGGCGACCTCCGAGGTACAGAGGATCGTGCTCACTCGTCTTGGTGAGAAAGTCGCGCAGCAGCTGGTGACCTCGGTAAATTGTTTGCGCGAAACTTTTGTCGGGACGTTGCAGCGTTGTCTGCTGAAGCTGGAGCAGAACTACGAGAACGACGCGAGTCTCTCGGCGAGCGATGCGCTGAAACAGATCCTGTCGGCTGCATACAACGTCGAACTGCACAACTCCTGCCCCTCGCTGGTGCACTCGTTCCTGGAGCGATTGCGCCAGCTTTTCAAGTCGTTGCCACTGCCCTGGTCGCCCACGCCAACCCTCGACACAGCTTGGAGGAAAAAAGTGACCACCGATGTGCTCAACTCCTTGTCATCCGCTCGACTTGCGAGAACCATCTCTGTTCAGTTCAAAGATAAGGTCAAGGCTTCACACGATGCGTTTCAGGTATTGCAAAAAATATGTGCTTGAATGTTTCCACTTAGTACATATTACTTTTTCATTCTCATTTGTTTCATTCGATCCAAACGCCTTTAGTCTGAATTAATTTTCAAATATTTCAGACTGCCCTTAAGTCTCTGGAGAACCATATAAGCGGCAGACTGGAGCGCACCGAGGAACAGAGAATCGCAATAAGAAAGGTGCACGCTCCGCGACTTGCCAAGCTTGCTCTGGAGTCGACTTCGATGAGCGACCTGATCCGCTACGGCATGCCACACCTGACAAAGGAGATCGGGCGGGGTCAGTACGGCGTCGTCTTCGCCTGCGACGGCTGGGGCGGCGCTCCCCGGGCCTGCGCGGTAAAGTCGGTGGTGCCGCCTGACGAGCGACACTGGAACGACCTTGCGATGGAGTTCTATTACACCAGATCGATCCCCGACCACACGCGAATCGTCAAGCTCAGGGGTTCCGTCATAGACCACATGTATGGCGGGGGCTTTCATTCGGGCATCGCGGTGCTGCTCATCACCGACCGGATGGCCATGGACCTATACTGCGGTCTGCACAACGGGCTGTCCTGGCTCCAGAGGATCCAGATTGCTATCGACGTCCTCGAGGGGATCCGATACCTCCATTCGCTCGGACTCGTTCACAGAGACATCAAGCTCAAGAATGTCCTCCTGGATCACGAACACAGGGCGAAGTTGACCGACCTGGGCTTCTGCATCACCGAGGCGATGATGTCTGGCAGCGTTGTTGGTACACCCGTTCACATGGCCCCGGAACTCATGACTGGCCATTACGACAGCAGCGTTGATGTCTACGCCTTTGGCATCCTGTTTTGGTACATCTGTGCTGGACACACAAGTCTTCCTGACGCATTTGATCAGTTTCATAACAAAGAACAGCTGTGGACCAGTGTGAGAAAAGGTACAAGGATAAGAGTATTTTTTGGTAAAGAAAAAAACAATTCGTGAAAAAGAATGCAATTAATGGATGATGCATTTTTTTTGTTCTTCAGGAATTCGACCAGAGAGGCTACCAAAGTTCAGTGATGAGTGTTGGAATCTGATGAAACAGTGCTGGGCAGGCGACCCGTCGAAGCGACCCCTGCTCGGAGCTATTTTGCCAGTCTTAGAATCAATTCGCGAAAAAGCTAAAGGCAAGTTCAAGAAAGGCGGCTCTAAAGATGAACGCGATCGCGCGCTGTCTTTGCTTGAGCCTAAAAATCAAAAGGGTCAGATCATAGAATTTCGGCCGATTGATTCGATCCTATCTGTTTTCAGTAACTTTGCTCGCGCGGCTTCCTGCTTGGCCATGTTGTCAAGAAAGCCTGTATTTAAATTGAAATAGAGGTTTAAGATGAAATTTTTATGTGACAATTTTTAGTTTAATTTTTTTGACGTAAATATTTCAAGATGTTGATATGAGATTCTATATTTACAGAGACTCAGAGTTTTATTTCATTAATTTCAATGTAATTATCAATTTTTATCAGTTTTTCATTGGTTTCAATTTTCATTTATAGAACTGTTCATTCCAACAAAAGAACATTTTAAACTGGTGTGTGATTGGACTGAGTCTCGTTCCAATGAAAAGTACAAATTAGTTGTAAAATAAATTATACACTTTCATAATGAATAAAAATCTTGTATCTCTTAATTGTTGAGATTTCAAAAGACTCTAATCATTTTTGTCTTCCTGTCCATTCTTATTATCTCAGAAAAAGTTTTAATTTTTCAAAGCAAAGACTGATTACATTTAAATGGTTCAAAGATTTTCAATTTATTGTTCATTCAGTTTCTTCTGATAAGACTAATTTGATAAGAGAAATGCATTTGTTTTATTGTTTGGAGTTCACATTTATCAAGCAGAAAAAAATTTGTTCATCTTGTACCATAATGATGCATTTGTATTCATATGAGATACTTTTTCAGGTGACTCAAATTCGGTGGACTAAGGAAATTGCAATTTCAACTTGATCATCAACATTTTTTCAACAAAGAATTCTGCAATTTGTTATTTTATAATTTAACGAACAAGCGGTTGTTTATGTATTTATAACAAAAATGGTTGTTCACTTCTCCTAAGTTTCAAATTTGATTTTTCTCAATCAAAAACATATAATTTACAAACAAGACTTTGACATCAATTTTTTTTATTGCTGATGGTGTTTTGCAATGGACAGACTGATTTATTAATGATTGAATAACGGACGTAACAAATTTGATTAAGCTGAAAATGTGTATCATGAATTATCTTTCAGTAAATGATCATTATCTTTTTGTAGTATTTTAAAGAGATACTATAAATATTATAGAAATTGTTACGACGAAACTTGATCAATCTCATGACTAATTTATTTATCTTTCGAAGATTCTAACTTTTTTGCTGAATTTGTTGTATGTATATATACAGAATAGAATGTTATAAGCCTAAGGTTATATATTTTATTATAGACATCACATGTGATATTTTTTGAATGTCTTTAATACTATAATGATAAAAAAAAAAGAATAATACAGATGAAAAATAATATCAAAGTGCATACAATTTAGTTTCAGAAGTTTAAAATCAATTGTAAAGTGTAAAAAATAGAAATACTCTTAATTATCCTTAAACCAATTTGCACATTAAAATGATAAGACGTTTTAAACTCAATTGTTCTGATGCTTTCGCTTCATTTTTTTTTCAACATTTGTAACTCACAAATTTTTGTTAAATAAATTTAATAATGTTACAAAAACAATTTTTTCTTAATTGATACTTTCTAGATAGATAGAATTATATACATATATTCATGATATTAATATATAATTGCATTTATATACAATTTACATTTGACAATATATTATGTACATTTTGTTTTATAATTTTTGATATATATCAATCTGAAAAATAGAATGGAATTATTTATTTTTACAAATCCAATTAATAAAAAAGTAATTAATAAAAAAGAAATTAATAAAAAAATTATTACCAAGTAAAAACTTCCAGTTTTCGTTGAGCATCCTCTAAATCGTTTAAAAACTTATAAAATTGATTCAAGTTCATCTCAACAGTGGCAAATTTGTTTTTCCCATCCTCTTCATACACTATCTTCAGCAGAAAATACAATGGATTATCTTTTGTTTCCCTCTCACTACTAGCAATTTGAACTGTAAAAAACAAGTAATAAAAAAACATATAATCTATCTATTGTTGAATAATGCTTTTGTTTACATTAAATCTCTGATCTTATTTTTTGAGGTTATAATTAAACTCACCACCAAAGGACCATGAAACATCCAAAATTTTATTACTTTTCATATTCATAATACTGTTGTTTACTATATTTTTTAATTAATAAATGATATTTATACTTAGAATTACAAATTATCAAAAAAAACAATAAGTTTTAAACTCTCTGTGACAGCTCGATGTTTTGATACTGATCCTATGACGTAATAACGTTTCTTCATAGATGTCACTTTCGATTTGATACGAAAAAAAACAAACAAATAAAACAATAAAAATTGATAAAATATATAAATATATTGTAATGTCCCGCATACCTGGTTTATTTTTGTTAAATCAAATGTAGCGAAAAATGCGAAAACCCGAAATAATAAAATCATGGTGCAGTATAAAAGTTCCTTCATTTGATAAACAAAAATATTTCAACAAAAATTTTTGAAGAATTTTTCCTCGATGCGAAGCAACTACGAGAACTATTGATTTTTTCTTTTCTAACACCAGAATGGTATTTACAAAATGACCACCAGTTATGAATGGTTGAAAAGTTTGCTCGTTTACCTGATTTCATCATTACCAGTGCTAATATGAACCCTGCAAAAAGACAAAACTCAAAATCTTGGAATTTGTCAAGAAATTTGTCATTTTAAATACAATATTTTTATAACAAAATGTAACTTATTTAAAAATGAAATAATTAATTTCGTACATCGGATAAACAAATGTTGTGTATGAAACATAATTTCTCTAAAATCTCTGGGGCTTTCTGGTAATAAAGAAAACAATAGAGGGATAGTTTGCCTGTTCGCAGATAATTATTTTTGTCTACTTCGAATACAAGGCAGGTAGACGGTTTTGATGGGAACTTCCTCACTGACGCTCATACTATAATTTATAAAACATTCTCACACAAACTCTCAGATTGAAAATACTTGCGTGACGGTGACAGTGTCGGAGGAAATTAAGTTTGTTCTTTGATGTGTCTCAATAAAACGTGCAATATTTCGCATGATTTTAATGTTTTAATGGTGAGTCAAATAAACTTTTACAGTTTTTTTTTTTTTTTCATTTTGTTCGCCAAATAATAATCAGGTGTTAGTGAAGATGTTCTGAGTGGATGAATTTTTTAAAATCAAAAGTTTGTATCAAAAATGTGGTTTTGTTTTGTCAGTGAAATATAGAAACATAGGAGTTTACTTGTTGACATATGGAAATGGAAACAAGTGTCAAAATTTTGTAACCATTTTTCGCCTGAGAAGACATCAATTTTGTAATGTCCAAAAATTTGCAGAATCATGTTTTAATACAATTGAAAACAATATAAAATACAGCTTTTCAAGTATAAAATTGAAAATACAAAATCTCAAAAGAAAAGATATCATATGAAATAAAAATTTGTATAACCAATAAAATGTATAAAATATTCAGTCAAATTATGTTGAATAGAAATAAATTTGTTGTTAATGAAAATTTAGCTCTTGCATTTATATTTGTTATAATAAAAACAGAAAGTGGTACAAAGCAATCGTCTTTGAATATAGAGAAAAAGTGAAACAGTACAATCTTTCAAAGATTGTACTTATGAATGTTGAATTTCTTAGTAGAATATTGAATTAAAATTTTAAAAGTTATATTTTTCTAGGTTTGAAGTGAAGCTTTTGTAACAACAATCACCAAAAATGACGAAAAATCTGACCCGTGAGATCGATAATTTTTATGAAAACAGGATTAAATTGGACGAACTATTGAATAACACAAAAAAAGTCATTGGAGATTTCAAAACTCTACACGTTTTTGACGATGGTACGTTTTTATCATTCATATTCTCTGATTGAAAAATATCTCTCTTTAAAAAAAATGCTATTTATTTTGCAGAAAAATTCATCGATGAGTTTCTCCCGCCGGAATTACTGACAAAATTGAATGATACGCTAAACAGTCATCCAGCATTGGTAATTTTGGGCCAAGATAATAAATCAAAAGCACTGTTTATCAACGACTTATTATCCTGTAATGCATTACCAGTGACAAACGAAGGCAACTGGAGATGGGTCAAGTTACAGTATAACAAAACGCCAAGCATCAATTTGTCACTTGGATTAAAACCTGATTTTATAGATGACGTTAAGGCACAATTTTCATTTTATAAATGACGAATGAACAATTCAACACATAAAATAAAAATCAGAACAAAATTGACATGTTACTTCTGCTTTCAGAATAATTTTCGCGCCTGGATTGACTTCACAGTGAATACTCTCAAAGCGATTGGAAAATATGAAAAGTTAGACTGGGTAACTATCATAAAAAAGAAAAATAGGTTGACATAAAGTTTGAAACCAAAAGAGACTGAGAACTAAATTTTTTTCAGAACTTGATCAAATCTCCCAGCTTGATTAATCAGGAAGACCTAACGGTGATGAAATTCGACGATCCAACAAGCCCGGTCACCGTTGAGGCGAAACTGAACAACGCTCTCCTGCGGGACATCACGGTGTATGTCGCCCCTCAAAAGTCAATCGACACCCTGAAGACAAATCATTTCAGGATCATTCCTCTATTCGTTTATATTCTTGGGGAGGATTTCCTTAACACGGAAAGTATCGAAGAACTGCGAAATCTTAAGGAGTCTTACCCCCGCAGCCGTGTTCTTTTTCTCACCCGAATATCAGCAAAGGACAACCCCCCAGAATCAAACAAGTTGGACGAGCTGCGGGCTTCTTGTCCGCATTCTGTGAAAACGGAGCACCTGAGTTCGTTGAGTAAAAAAATTGAGGAGGTGCAGCACCTGAAACACGAGCTGCTGACAAAAATCTGGGACGAGCAATTGCACGGCTTGGGTTACACTCAAGCTGAGATAACGAACCTGGACGACCAACCGGAGGTGTTGACAAATTTCATCATCAGCAACGTAAAGGACATTCTGCTGGACTGCAGTCGAAGGCTGAACGAAGTGCACAGTAGTGGACTGCGAAAGATTATTTTGAGCGCGTTCGATATGTCCCGGGAAATCGATATCACACCCAAACGACTGGACTACGTGAGGAAGATGGAAAGTGAGCTGTACAAAAAGTTGATCGACGAGATGTACGACGAGCAGAAGATGCTTAACGGCCTCATAGACAAGATCATCGAGGAGATGAAAGCCTCGGCGAACTGCCGGGACATGTTCAATAATAACAACAACAAGCAGGAAGGCGGTCAGGACATCGAAGAGCTCGCTCTGAATCTGCTGACTAGAAAGGTCACCGAGGCTCTGGTTGCCTCGACCGAGTGCCTGCAGGAGATGTTCACCGGTACCCTCAAAAGATGTCTGTTGAAACTGGAAGAGGGTAACTACGCGGACAACAGCACCCTTTTGGCAAGCAGCGCTTTGAACAAAATTTTGTCGGTCGCTTATAACGTGAAGCTGCAGGATATCTCTTCCTCGATGTTCATCAAGTCGTTGCAGTGTCCATCGCTGTCCACCTCGCCCAGATCCAACTTCGACACATCCTGGAGGGAGACTATGTTTTATGACGTGCTGCACTCGATCTCCCCTTCGAAGCTTAGTCATATCATCTCTACAAGATTTCGGGAGCAGGTTCAAAGTTCCCACGAAGAGTTTCAGGTACCTAAAAAGCATGCTTTTAGTAAAATATCATCTTAGTATTTGTAGTACACAGAATAGTCAAATGAAAGATAAGAGATAAATTATTAAAGTGTATCTTCCATTTTTCAGACAGCCCTGAAGTCATTGGAATGCCACTTATTCAACAAGCTAAAACAGACGGAGCAGCGCAAATTCGCAATCAGGAAGAATCACGCTCCAAAGCTCGCGAGACTGGAACTGGAGTCGAATTCGCTCTGTGACTTGATTCAGCACGGTTCACCGGTGTTGAGAAACGAGATCGGTCGAGGGGCCTTCGGGATTGTTTTCGCCTGCAATTGGGGCAGCATGTCTACGGAGTTCGCAGTGAAGTCACTTGTGCCGAACGAGGAGGGACATTGGAACGATCTGGCGATGGAGTTTTATTACACGAGGTCGATCCCGGACCACGAGAGGATCCTTAAGCTCAGAGGCTCGGTGATAGAGAAGGTCCATGGCTTCTCTAAGATCCTTCTCATCACGGACAGGATGGCGATGGACCTGTACCGAGGTTTACGTCAGGGTCTCTCGTTTCTCCAGAGGATTCAGATTGCCATTGACGTCTCAGAGGGTATCCGATACCTCCATTCCCTGGGCCTCATCCATAGGGACATCAAATTAAAGAACGTCCTGCTGGACATCGAGCGCCGAGCCAAGCTCAGTGACTTTGGATTCTGTGTCACCCAGGCGATGTTGTCTGGTAGCATCGTTGGTTCCCCGATTCACATGGCTCCTGAACTTGTCGTTGGTAACTACGACAGCAGTGTTGATGTATATGCTTTTGGAATTCTCTTCTGGTACATCTGTGCTGGCACTGTTAATCTCCCCCTTGCCTTCCAGGACTTTGATAACAAGGAGGAACTGTGGATCAAAGTTCGAAAAGGTACAATCAAATTTCATTAGTTCATTAATTCTTTTTAAATGATTAAAACTTCATTGAAATTAATTGAACAACTTTGTTTTTAGGAATTCGTCCAGAACGACTGTCATCGTTCAGAGAAGAATGTTGGCGTCTGATGACGCAGTGCTGGGACTCTGATCCTTCGAAAAGACCACTCCTGGGAGCCATCATGCCAGTACTGGAATCAGTCAGACAGAGTATTTTAAACGAAACGAAAAATCTGTCTGATGATAATAATGCCACGCAGAAATCTGTCCCGGAACAACATCACTACAGGAACAAGATGGTTCAGACGGCGCCTGTTGATTCTGTCCTGTCTATAATTCGAAATTGTAAAAGACATACTTCGTCCATGTGATGAGGCAGCAAGAGATTTATTCACTGAAATCAAAACAAATATTTGTTTAAAATGTTTTCGTAACTTGGTAATAAGTTAGCGATGGTTGTGCGATTTTTTTATTATCTTCTAAATATGTAATACGTATGTATTTTCTATTATTTATTTTTTTTTTTTCATATATTTTTTTGTTACGAAAATTATTTTATTTTTAAATAAGACTATTTGAATTCGGATGCTGAATTATCTTGTTCCTGGATGTATTTAACTTAAATGAAAATTCTATAGTTCTAAATTCTGAGGTATCGTCAGTTGTAATTTTGGGTGATCTTTGTGGTAAAAGTTTTGTTTTCATCAGTTGCAGTTCGAGTGTTCAAGGCGTGGTCAAACTTTTCTTCACACGTCTCAAAACATCTGACCAAAATAAAACCGGCATCGTAAATTCATATTTGTGAATACAATTAGAATGAATTTGTATATGAATATAAACAAAAATTCGTCCGGCTAATAAATTGTGTTTCGTGAATGAACAATAATAATTGCAGTGTGAGTGTGTGGGTGTTGTATGATTTATTGTAATTTCATTTTCGGTCTTGAAAATTTCCCAAGAATTTTTGTTGTTCTACTGAAAATTATGTACTAAAATTCTACTCCGGTGGAAAAAATTCGTGAAGAATATAATAGTTAAAACTAATAATGAAATCTTTTGAGACTCCCAGATTGAGATAATAATTAAAACAAAGGACATATTTTGGCTACCTCTCGTCGCGGTTATTATCGCAGGTATCAACTGCGCATCAATAAAATTTGACTATCAAAAACCAAGTTAATATATGATTGTTTTTCAGACATACGTGCCCTCCTGAGGTTCAGTTTATTTTCAACTATTGTGTTGTGAACATTCAAGTTTATTTAGGAAGTTTACCAAAGTGTCAAAGCTGTTTTCATTCTCTAACACATATGACTTGTAAGTTAAGAAAATCTAATCTCAATATATAAAAAGAAATTAAATCGTGATTAGGAACACTGTCATTCTGATAAATATAATTTTACGTTTATTGAAATCAATGTCCAAATTTTTGAGCACTTTTCATTTTTAACGTGTTTAAGATATTAATTTAAATATGAAAATTTTTTTCAGAATTGTGGCGAAAGTATAATTTTATTTGATTGATCGAGTTGTCGTCTAAGATGTTGTCACAAGAAATTCGTAAGTATCATAAGCACGTAAATGAGCTCAACGATTTGGTGCAAGATACGAAACAGCTGTTAGAAAACGTTGACAGACAACAAGTTTTTTCATACGGTGAGTCATTTTACAAATAATGTTCATTTATTAAGAAACAAATTAATTCCATTTAATTATTATGATTTATACAATCTTTCTTTTTTTTATTTCAACATTTTGTTAATTTATATTTAATTATGATAATTATTGTTTGTGATATTTATTATAACGTTTCATTTAACATTTATATTAAAAAGTAAAATAATATTTTTAGTTTTTTGAAATATTTAAAAAATATGAAAAATATAGTATTGTTTGTTTTTTTCAAAAGAGTAAGTGAGAAATATAGATTGTAATGAAAAAATGAATTCTAGGAACAATAGATGATGGCATTTCGTCCCAAGAACTGAACAAAATTCCAAACTTCTTTGACAGAGAACCAGCAATAGTTGTTTTTGGACAAAACAATCAGTCTAAAGCAAAATTAATCAACCATCTATTGGGGTCAGAGGTCTTGCCAACGAAGATTGATAACTGGCATTGGATCAAATTTGAATATGGAATATCAAACAATGTCAGAATATCCAATAAATTACAGGAAGATTTTGAATCGTGGATGGAGGTACTGAATCAAAATAAATAATCATAAACATAATGGAAACATAAAAGCAATCAATAATCAAGTCAATTTGATTAAAATGATACACAAGACAATATAATGATTTTGTTTCTAGAATCTGCAAAATAGCTGGACAACAATTCCCGAAGACGAACTCAAAATCACAGAAACAGACGATCAAAATCTCGTAGTGATTAACGCCTCAATGAATCATCCTATTCTAAAGGAAATTTTCATTTTAGTGTCATCGGACGCCAAGACATCAGTTGAAGTGTATAAAAAAAACACGACCGGAATTTTGCCCTTGCTTATCTACGCCATGGGTGATGAATCTTTATCTCAGAGTAATCTGACGGAACTCTGTGAACTGAAGAAGAACTTTACATGCTGTCCAATCTGTTTCGTCTCGTCAGACTTTACCGTCATGGAAGAAATCTTGACCGACGAATTCAGTGCGACCGATGAATTTTTACGCAAAAATACAGGAAACAAGTCTGATATTTTGGAATGTCTGATGAACAGTTTGAAGTTTTACGTGATTAATGCCGTTGAATATTTAAAAGATTTCCATGCTGAGATCTTGCAGAAGTTTGTTGCGAGTAAACACGACTTGAAGATGGAGCTGGAAGTCATGCCTAAAAGGTCTGAGTTCGCGATCAAGATAGCCAGAGAGGTGCGTGATAGTCTGTTGCATCTTGTTGATGATGAGGACGGAAAGATGACTAAACTTATGAAAAGCATTATCGCGCAGATGAAGATGAACGCGATCGAAACTTCTGGCTTTTGGTTTCAGGTGAATACAGCAGCTCTACAAAAAGAATAAGTTTAATTATGTTTTAAATATCAAGTAAAATTAATTCCACACTTTTTAGTATTCTTGTATGTTGTTCGAGGAAGATCAGGAGCACGAATGGTTTAAAACATTGCGAGCAGCCAATCTGGAAGTGCAGAACCAAGTATTTTCAGAACTGCGACACAGAATTACCCGTTACATAGCAATCTCAGTTGAGAAGTTCCATGCCAAGTATTTTAAGCCGATCTATACATGCCTTTTGAAACTGCGACCGCTCGATGACAGGAACTACAATATTGCAGTTACAGCCTTGAGCAAAATGTTCCTGGTTGCCTGCGACATCGAACTGAATAATAATTCGTTAATGAACTCACTGATGGAGTCGTTCAATTATTTCACCACGTTGCTGCTACCTCCTGCTATTCCTAAACTGCATGGATCCTGGCAGAAGACGCTAAAGATCGACTTCCTTTCTTCCTTGTCCCCAGAAAATTTGGTCAACAATTTGCGCAAAAACTACCACTGCAAAGTCAAGGACGCGTTCAGAAACTTTAAGGTAATTTACAATCTGCAAAAGATGAAATAAAATGCATAATACAAATGTTAATCATTAAATTAAAAATATTGATAACGAATGAAAGTTCATAATTTGAATACCCTTAATTAATTTCAATTGATATCATTTCAGATGATTCTTGAAATGATAGTTAGTAACATGGACAAAACATTTGAACGATTAGAGAGTCAGAGAGAGACAATGTACTCCTTGCACGCTCCGATACTAGCCAAACTGGCCTTGCAGACGATTTCTCTGGGCAATAAGATACGATTCGGGATATCCGCCAGCGAAGAAAACAGCGTGTCAAACTGGCCTGGTGCGGTCAAAACTCTCTGTGTTTTTAAGGAGAAGCACTGGAGGAGCTCCGCCATGGAGCTATACCAGAAAGTCAACCTGGACCACGACAGGATAGCCAGTTGTAAAGCTCTTGTGATACAAGATTCATGCCACAGTTCTAAAATCCTCCTTGTTACTGACCAGGTGATGAGGAACCTCCATTTCTCGGTTTACCAGGGACTCTCTCTTCTGAAGCGAATGCAAATTGCACTCGATGTCATGGAGGGAATCAGTCATCTCCATTCGCTTGGCCTAGTGCATGGAAATGTTCAACTGGAAGCAATCCAACTTGATGAAAACGACCGAGCCAAGTTGGACATCCACATCGGAAGTTGTGAGAAGAAACTGAAGACAGGGACGAAGCTGCCCATCCACTTGGCACCTGAACTGCAGAATGCAAACCAGTCTATTGATCCGGCTGTTGATATTTATGCGTATGGTTTTCTTTTATGGTCCCTTTACGCTGGACACGCTGAGTGTCCAAAAACGTTCGAAAATTTTTATGATGTTGATGAGATGTGGAAGAGCGTCAAAAAGGGTAAGGTGACTTTCTGAAATAAAAAAAAGTGATGTTGTAGATTGTCTAAATTGTCTAAACCTTTTTGTTTATTTAGGCGTACGTCCCGAAAAGTTGAAATGCTTCAGTGATGAATGTTGGAGTCTGATGGAACAGTGTTGGAACACTGAACCTTCGAAAAGGCCTAGACCGTGGGCCATCTTACAAGTTTTGGAGTCAGTCAGGAACAAAATCAAACTCGGATATTTGCAAAAGGAACAGCAAATTGCGAACGAGTTCCAGCAGTATGAAGAAGTTTGCCGGATCCAAGATTTCATCCGAAAATCACAAGAGATGCATGAAAATCATCCCAAAGCTATTTTACGTAAATTTTCCAAGCTGTATGACGGATGTACATAAAAGATTAAAACGACACTAAAATTGTATATGATTCTAAGATTAGAATTAATGAAATGTCTTACTTGTAAATAGAGTTAAAAATTATATTATATATATTTATAATGAAAAAAGTGTTACTTTTTTTGATTGTCCAGTGTTTAAGGTACCGGAATCAAACGGTGTATCATGTTTCGATTCGTTTGGAAGAGATCGAGGGCTGTGGTAGAGGCCCTTTCATGTGCGTTTCAATTATCGTTATGTAAATTGACTCCATTTTATTCGAGGTGGCACGCCCAATTCGCTGTAGGGTTCTTTTATAAGTGGATATTTGTTCAATTTCGATCGCATGTCATCTTATTGAAACTCACTGTTTATATCCACCACAGAATCCAGATATTTTGTTTATTCCTGATTTTGAGATTATTCAATCTGAAAGATAAATCATAAGAATTAACATGGTTTTTTGTCGTTGTTTTAATACATGTTATTCCAATTAATTTATCACAATTCATATGAAAGTATATACTTACCACCCAATTGGCACGAAATCATAAACGGATAATCACAAAAATTATTGTCCCAACTGTTTCCCTTGCTTATTTTCACCCCACAACTTTTCTCTTCACATTTCTATTACTCACAATAAATCTGTTGATATTTACACTCAATTACCGTTCCGTATATTTATTGATTTTCTTTAATGACCGAATATGTATTTCGAATAACTTAAATTATTTATTATTTTAATTTTTTATTATGCGAAAACAAAACCGCAAGAAATTATTTGTTTGTAAAACTCACTCGGTCGGCGATCCAAACGATGCAGATCGGCGTAATTTTAACAAACCTTTTTTTGATAATATCCCCCGTTGCGATCTGTTTTCCA
>JAQQRF010000048.1:390-122762 GCA_030523145.1 Trissolcus brochymenae | reverse complement strand
TTTGACCCAGTACTGATCCAGTACAGTCAAAACGAAACAAACATGGAACTTTAACAACTGATGACTGTACTGGATCAGTACTGGGTCAAAACCGATAGCGAACTGTTGGCCGGAGTACTGCGCCAGAGAAGCACGATGTTACATACCAATGGTCCGCCAAGCTAGGCAGCCAACGGTTTACCAAGTGTCGACAGTACTCAGCCAGTACTGCGACAGTTGTAAATTTCTACATGGGGATGAGAACACATCCAAAAAAAAGAAATGAAAATGTCTGTCAGCGCCAATAATTCAACAGATTTCAAGAAAAAAGAAACAAAAAGCAACGAAAAAAAGGATTTATTAAATAAAGGAAAAGAAAAAAGGGTAAAGAAGGGATTTTAAAAAAGAGGAGAGAAAGAAGAAGAAAAGAGAAGAGGGTTGGCGCGTTTAGCGCGCAAGGGGTGCCTGCTTAGCGGGCTTAATCTCCTAGTTTATAAAAAAATGTTTAATTAACAAATAATAACTATTGAAATAAACACTTTACTATTCATTGAAATTATTTGAAACGACCATAATTTTCATAGGGAGATTCCAATCTCCGCCGAAAATTCCTTAATAATGAAAATAGTGAGGTAAACTACACCGAGAAGAAAATCATATTTAAAAATATATATGATAAACTCCGCCGAAAAAAAAGCCTGATTAAAAGTATCATTCGTAAACTCCGCCGTTAAGATCATTGTAATTCACCTAAAAATTTTAAGGGTAGCCCATACTTTAGAAAAGTTAGGATAATTTGGTGTTCGAATATGGCAACGATCTTGAATAATTGGTATTACCATTTTTCTAAAGTGAATATAATTTTTTTTCGGCGGAGTTTACTGTGTTTTTATTTTGGCGGAGTTTACCTGACTTTTTAATCCGGTACTAGTAATAGTTTATCAATTCGGCGGAGTTTGCATGTTCTGATATATTTCCGAAAATCCGATTTCCGAGTATGACATGGTGCAGAAAATATCAAAATTTGATGCTTTAAAATTGAAATTTTGAAAAATGTATTTTATCACATGAAAAGAAGAGACTTCAAGGTATAAAAATATGCAATACAAATTTTGTCAAATTTTTCTTTAATTTTTATCATTTTTGCCTTGAATGTCCCCTTAAGAAATTTCTTTACGAAATTGTTTACGGATAAAAAATTATAAAATCAACTTCGTTCCATTTCTTTATTAAAATTCTATTGCAATCTTTAAATAATCAGAAATGTTATTTTAATTAATAAATTAATGATTTTCATCAAGCTTGTTGTAAGTAATTATATTTGAAAATTTAAGTGACGCGTGCAACGCGTATGTGTTTGAGTAACTGCATTATTGTATATTTTAATTTTTGACATTTAAATAACTGCAACTTATTTTTTTTCATTTGATTTTTCTATATTCTTGATTTTTAAATTTTAGTACACCTCATTTAGTTTCAAAAATTTCTAAGTATTTCAGTATTGGGCTAGAAATTTATTTCAGTGTTTTGTATACTGTCGAAAAACACATTTGATTTTTATTGATAGTAGTAGTAATAATAATAAGAAAGATTTAAAATTTCAAATTAAAGTGGCACGCGGAGCGTGTAAATTATTTAGTACGTAAAAAGGCCATTGACTGCCGTGTATCCTGTTACTTTGCAAAACATTATTCACAGAATCGCAATTTGCACAAAAAATATACTATGAGTTTTAATTTCTAGTTTCTAAAACAGCAAATGTCTTTACCGTCGTCACCGCAAATACAAATCATAGGACTGAAAGCAAATTAGTTACTTGATAAAACGGTGAATTTGACAGACTTCGATAAACGTAAACAAACCGAACTTAACAGATAAAAAATATCTGAGTTATCGAATTAAAATCTTTATTTTCATGAATTTTAACCTTTTCCTATTTCTCTATTTACGTTTTATGGACCTTATATTCAAATTAGAAATAAAATTAGTAATCAACTACCGGTTACCATAATTGTTACTGCAAAATGTTTTTATGTTCAATCACCGTTATAAATATGGAAAATATAGATACCGAACCTCTGTATCATCATTAATATTTGTTACAATTCTAAAGAAACATTGTAGTTAACCACAACGAATTTTGATTTTATTGCTTTCACCAATCGAATACTCTATCAACTACTACTACTATCAACTACTACTAATCAATACCAAAATAATCTGGATAGTCACAGAATTGTGACCGTTCGACTTTTTCGTCGTACTTTGCTATACATATTAGTTTTACTGAGTTCGAATTTCATGTCTTGTTTTTGGGTTTTGAATTGTTTTAGATGTACGAAATTACTTTTAGGTTTATTCATGATCGACGAAACAAGTGGTAATAGTGATAAAAGAGAGAGGAAAGAATGATGACAAATTGCTTTAATAACTAATAACTCGATTCGTGAGTGGAAAAAAAGAAGAATAAAAGTAGCATGCGAGGAATAAAATGAATGAGGTGAGAGAAGCGGATGATGAGATTTCGCGGCGAGAGAACTCTCTTGCACAGGAAAGAAGATATCAAAATGAGCAGCTGATCCCGACACGCTGGGGATTTGCGTTGAATATACTTGAGATTAATACCCGAGGTGGTTTCATCGCGTTTCATGTAACATCAGCGACGCTTGGCACTAGCGTCAACCTGCCTTTTATCTTTCTAAGACGAACATTTCGTATCTAAATGTATAATCAAAAGTTATTCTCTTTTATTTTTGAGTTTATCAACTAAATTAAAAAAAAGTTCACTTCTACAGTAAAGTGAACTAATATAAAAAAAAGTTGGTTCAAAATGAACAATCAAATGGCGAGATAAAACTGGACACATAACTTAAATGCTTATAAAATCATCTGTGAATTCTGCTACGACAATAAATAACGATTACATGAAACGCACTACAGCGTTACGTAAGCAGGGGAAATAAAAACTTAAAAACTTTTCTCTGGTTTATAAACAAATGCACGCTGACAGGAAAAAGCCCGGGAAATATTGACATTCGCATAATTTTCAATAAAAGCAGCACGAAAGGAACAGAACTAGCATGATACGCATTCAGTTGTCCGATTAATTAATAGATATTTTCAAAGGATGGATTACCCTGTATACATCATGCTACTTCGCATTCATTGTGCTCTATTTGGACAGCATGGGAAACAGTCATATATCCGTAATACATCATCTATATTGCCAACCCGGTTCACTCGCCTTCCTCCTTTTACTTTTCCCCTGGACCTTCTCTTCTTTTCTATCTGGTGCCAATGCGCGATCAATCGTGAACACTTTGATAATTGATACCTATCTAGCCGTAACAAACGATATTGAAGTTGATTCAAGACGGACTCCTCTTGGACTTTTATGCACTGAGATTGCACATCATCCAGTAATAGTTTATTGCGCGAAAAACCACACTCGCAGACTACTATCGGGATCAAACAGTTTTCTCCAAGGGGACTCGCATTCAAACTTCTCCACACAAATGCATTCGACATTTTTTCCACTCTTCCAACCAACAACTCAATTTACTATCAATTGAGTTGCAGTATTTTAATGAACCTATTACAAAAGTCACCTCCTAAGGGTCGCTCTTTTCTCCCGTCAGTAAATTTCATTGATTTTTTTATCATTCAATTATAGATATTCAGAAGTTCTTGTGTTAACAGACTTGAATATGTTCCCAATGTGAGTAATGTGATTCTGCATTTTTTAAAATAAAGAGGTCTTGATTTAGTATGATGACAGGTCTTTAGAAAGAAGCTTTTCTGAATGGAGTATAAGAAGGCGGCATTTCGAAACTGGAGTAATGCAACTGTTACTTCACTTAACAAATGACATATTCATACTTGGAAAGTGGATGCGCCATGTGCGATTTTCACAACGCATGAATATACATCACAGTATCGTTGGGTAACAGTTACCTATATAAAAGTTGTAGTAAGTCAAGGTGAATTATATCATGACTCTCTTTATATCGTGCTTCGTAGGTTGTAAGTGGTTTTTCAAAATAGCAATGGCAACAGAGATTGTTTTCGATGTTTGCACGAAAATTAGCTGATCAATTTTGCAACACTAATTTGTGAGAGTTTTTAGTACCATAAATCTGCGTGGATAATTGTGAAAATAAAGATATACAGTTATTCGTATTAAAAAAATTAAGGATTTTCATTGTAAACAAATGTGTCGGTCGATTATCGTAAATTTGGGTTTTTCATTTTTTTTATTGATATTTATTGACAATTGACCTTTCAAATTCATTAGATGAAATGATTCCATTTATCTTTGACGATTTTTATAGGATTTACAAGTTCATTGGTAACAATATATTTGTAAAGTCACGACTCTAAGCAATGCGTTTATACAAAGCAGATAGAAGGCAAATGCAGCTTGTAATAAACATGACAATAGACAGGTTGATTGTATTATATGGTCAGGTATATCGTACTGATTCTTGTATTGCCCGTGATTTCACATGGTTGTTTTTTTCGCAGTTAATATTAGCGAGCGACATATTGTGAAAAAAAACGAATCGACGGTGGGAACAGGAATAGCTCTTTTAAAATTAACTGAATATTTTCAACTATATGAAGATTATGTAATCGTAAACAAAGAATCGTGTTAAAAATTTTATTTATGATTAGGTATACATAGGTACAAAAAAATTTTATGTTAGATCATCAATTGAACAAAAATCAGCGAATTTATCAACAAGGTTTCGTGAAACTAAAATTTCATTAAAAAATGTATTATAATTAATTTTATTAACAGTGTTCAATTTAAACTTTATATTATTTTAAATTCATTTTTTTATTTATGATAAATTTTTATTCTACTTTAAATTTTCAGGTTATAATCCAAAATGTTAATTATGATTTCATTAATTTAAAGGCCTAAAAATTTTGTTTTTATTTTTTTTTATTTAAATTTTTCAATGTTTATTATATTTGATTATGATTATGAATTATTACAAATATTGTTACACAGATAGAAAAACAGCATCAAAATTTACTATAATCATTTTTAATTGCGGACCATAACCTCAAATGCAAAAATTTTACACGAATTATAGAAATCTTTATAATCAATACAACATTTTTTACTTAATTTTGACCACATTTTATTTTGTAAACTGTAAATTTTTATATAAAGCTTTACTGTCCTGCTTTGTTAAGGATCGTAGTAAATTTTGATGCTGCTTGTCTATTCGTGTAGTTGAAGAAATTCTCTAAATAAAAAGTCAATGCATTGATTTAATTTGCTATAAAATAAACAAAACGAGCGTATAATCCTGAACATAAAAATACTTTATCGTTCAGTGACTTTGTTTTAATGCCAATATAAAGTTTGAAATTCATCTTATTCATTATACAGATAGTGTATGATGCTAAGTAACAACACATACCTTTGGCCATAATTGTTTTTCTGAATCAATTGACTTTATAAAATATATAACGTTAGATGAATAAAAAAAACTAAATGACGAAAACATGTTTGTTGAATTAACGATAAGTCAAGAAATGTGTTTCCTTTCACTATGGAAAAATAATTCACACGAATTCTTTATTTTTATTTGAAACATATATTATTTTGTGAAATACGGATCATCCATCTTGACGGTAACATTGTTGGCACAAGTAAAGCAGGTGGATTCGTGTACCATAAATTGTTTCGGCTGATATAACTGCTTGTGTTACAAATTTTGCAATAGTTAATGGTACTATAAAGTTGAGCGCATATATGATGGTATAAAACTCAAATAGTATTTCTCACAATTGTTTTTTGTTTGGTTTTAGAAAAGTTTATATGATTGAAAATTAACATTTAAGTTCGGATAAAATCAATACCAATTATATCACATTATTTTTGCACGAAAAATGGGCGTAATCGCATAACATTGTTACCTGTCGAGTCCAAGTAACGCAGTACGCAAGTCGTCCTTGGGAATGAATAAGCTAGATGGTTTCACTGAGTTTTCGCGTGGGCTGATGCCAGTGACGGTTCAGTGCTGAAAAGTGCTGCTGAGGTCACCTCTCTGAAGATAAATTTTTTTCAACATTGAATTGCCATGAATGACTGGTGCAACAGATATTGTTAAGTCAACTATGTTTTTTTTTATTGATTCTTATAAAATATTTGTATATTGTGCTTTTTAAGTTTCTCTGCTTTATTATTTGATTTTTTAGTCATATTACTTACATACGCTTTATAAAACATATTTTTCTTTTCAGTGCATAAAGCACATTTTTTATTTCATTTTTTTATTAGAATATATATATATATATATATATATATATATATATATATATATATATATATAAATACATACTCATTTATGTTCTTATTTTCTTGAACAATTTTATTTGACAATTCGTAAGTGGAGTAAATTAAAAATTCAAATAAAAACTTTTTGGCCTATTTGTGATAGATGTAAAAAAAACTTGGCTTCTCTTTGAATATACGAAATTACACGTGAAATCGAGATATATAAATCGAGCGATTTTTAATACATTAAGATACAAATTATTCACATTTGTTAGATGCAATAAACATTTAAGATAATAATTTGTATTTGCGTATACAAGATCATTGATCACTGCACGTGTCACTATTACATATATTATAATGTATTTTCTCAGCATCGTGCGCAAGACTCTGAATCGCGCGACGTCTCTCTTGTATATCGACGGAACACGAAAACACATTTCCGTGTATTATCGCGCTCCAAGGTGGGGAGGAAAACGTGGATCGATCGCTTATGATGGCAGCTCGCGGATTAATCTGGATCAACCGGTCTTGATTTAAAGCATTCTTTTCTTTATTGTATTTTTTTTCTTCACTCGCTCTGCACTTTATTCCAAAGCCATACATCAAGATTTAACAGTCACGGTGGTACCGATAACACGCCGCAATAAGTTATTAACGCGAGCGCTATTATTCAACGTTTCTTCTCTTATACATCCGACCAGTCATTGTTGCTTATCGTTCAAATCCATAGAATATTAATATTTCGTGAAAATTATTTATTTCTGGTCTGTCAATTAAAATTGATTATTTCGTGATAGTGAAATGATATTAATGAACACATATGCCATATTCCTTCGACAGATTGTGCTATGCCTCGCCAGCTCGCGGGACAAGAATTGAACTTAAAATTATCCTCGTACCAACTGGTTCTGACTCATAGGAATGCACATTGGCACGCTAATGAGTATACACGACTCAAAAAAATTTGACATATCCTCGCATTCAGTGTGCTCTTTGCGCACATTTCTTTCCTTAATTCTTTGTGTCATATCAGACTTATCCTTCATATTCAGTTTCCTATTGAGCACAAGATTCTTTCCTTCATTTTTTTTTCATTTTCAAGTGAATCGTCATTTATATACTTTTAGTTATTATTTAACGTTGTCTTAATTTTTGTGGTTTCGTACAGTAAATAAAAATAGAGAAGAACAGTATATAAAAAGGACATCTTTGAAACAACTTAATTTTTTTTATAATTTGAGCATCGGTAAAGGCAGGTCTTTAATTTCGTGAAATTGATATTAATTTATAACACACGGCGATGATAATACACTGTACTGCAAATGAGATTTACAAAGTCACTTCTGATTCGTAATTCAATCGTAATGATTAGTTTTCAATTGTGAGGGAGCTTGATATGGACTAAGAATAAGATATGCATCAAATAAATGATACACCGTTTGTCATCTTATCTTATTTTAATATGCAATGTTCGAAATTTTCTATTTCACGATTGGTTCAATACCGATCATTTGTTTGCAATTAAGAAAATTTTTTATGTTAATACAAATTGTGAAGTCGTGTCTAAAAGTAGGACTCTCATAATAATTTGTTGACTTTTTTGTTCTTGAAAATTCAAAGCGTCACATTCATTATTCATTTTGCCAGACAATTAACATGCATTTATAAATTTGTATTTGTTTTAACTTGCGTCAATGAGTCTCAAGAGCATTGTGCTAACAGCATTTTTTTTACACACATCATAGGTGACAGGAACTGCCATATGCGCGTTTCAATCGCAGGAAATGCGTCAATTTCATATTAATTTTTCATAATTCTTTTTTCTTTCTCTCTCTTTCTCTCTTTGTATCGAAATGCATCATATCATTGCCAGGTGACTTGGCACATACTTTCAGGAACACATGTCTCATTCATAATTGATTATTGTACAATCAACTAATTGTTTCAACTCTTCGTCTGGACTCTTTGAGTCTGTACGCATTATCTTTTCTATGAAAATTTGCGTAAAAATTATTTTTACTGACGTGTAAATACAAAGAAAGATGGTAAATTATAAATTATCTGTCAGTAAAATTTGAACTGACTTTAAGTAATAAATTTGAAAAATTAATTCTTATTCTACAATTAAAAATTTGTCAAACAAATTTTTAATTGACTTACATGGTTGAATTAGTATGTAACACTCTTTATAATCGCAATTTCAATTGCGTCAATAGTCCATCTTGTTAATTTTTCAATTATTCGAATGACACTGAAAGAATCTGGAGTTTACAAGAGTGTTTCATCTGTATCGTCGCGTGCACAATTTTTGCTGCAGGCCTTCGAAAGGAAAATTTATTTGAACTTTACTCACGAGGGCAGACTTGAGTGAGAGTGAAAGAATCGCGCTTAAGTGAGAAAGCGACGTCCGAGGAAGGTCTCGGCTATGTAATTTTCATTCGCACTTGCGAGGGCCACCGCCGCATTTAATGAAATCGCTGCAGGTTTTATGCGGTCTCGTGGCATTAAAGCCTAGCAAATTTCTTTCGATGATTTTAGTATCATTAGCGGTAAATTAAAATCTATCCGTCCATCCAAAGTGTCCGAACGAAAAGCTGAACGGAATCAAAAAACAGATCCAAAATTTCATTATTTTGCTCCATTTGAAGTTTTTAATTAGATATTATAAAACATATTATAAAATACATTCTTTATCGCTGAAATGAGTAGAATTACATATTCTTATTTAGGTAAGAGATTTTAAGAAAAAATTTCAATTACATAAATGTAAAATACTTTGCTATACAGGCAAAATCAGTCACCATTCAGTCAACTTGCAATCGTTTCAACGTTGAGTAAACGACAGCGAACAACGTCAGTACACTACGTTGAACTATCGTCGATTTGGGTGTGTATACAGGGACAGAACAAAGTTGGTGAGATAACATTAGCAGCCAATGATAGGTTAACATGGAACCAACATTGGTAGATTACGTATAGAACTGACGTTGAAGAACCGTTGGATTGGTTGTTCTGCCAATATTAATTCAACATTGTTTACTAACATCGGAGATTAATGCAAGTCCAATGAAAAAGTAATATGACTGGACGACATAATATTTGTTTATTATTAATTCTAATAAAACATTAAAGCAAAGAATACGTTGACTATTGAAAAAATTTTTTACTGTTCTCTTCTGTTAAATTTATTATCTTATTGCATAACAGCTTAAAGCTTAGCTTGAAGTTTATTCAATCAAACTTAATTTTAAATAAAACTAAATAAATAACTAAAACTAACAAATATATTTTTATAAAAATCATAATTTGAAAGAATAAATGACAATATTAATGGAATTAAGGTAGAAAATCAGTGACTTCCATAATCAATACAAGTACTGAATACAACAAAAATGAAACTTATATAAAAAAATTTAATTTATGGTGAAATGTTTTTGAATGATTTTTTGCCTGACTGAAAAATAAAAAAAACGAAAAAAAGGTTTATTTATTAAAATTTTGTTTTAAAGTTATTCTTATGAATTCGGTGGTAATTTGTGACTATGAGAGATGTGGCAAGTGCGCTTCTTATAAATTCTAGTTTCGCCGGTTTCGCTGCTCGTCACAAACAAAACGTACCTCTGTTAATCGGTGTTTAAACAAGTAAGTGTGCCTTGGATGACACAAGGATTGTCAACTGCAAAGAATTGAGTGAGTGAATGTGGTGCAACCCTTACGAACGAGGCTTATGTTTTCGGGACATCGAAAAAGAGAAAATTTGTGGTGGTGCTTCCGTTTCCCATGTTCGTTGTCCGTCGTGTAAGTTTGTTTACACTGTTTGCACATTTGAAACGTACAAAAGAGTTGACTCAAACAGTTATCGCCACACAATTAATGCCGAACTCGCTGCAGGTACATTAGATTATGACATTCAACGCAAACTTATTGTTATTTATTGACTATTAAAATTATTGTTTTATTAATTCTTTACTTTTGTTGACAGGCATTATCGATACGGGAATTGGACAAGCACAGTTGAACACTCTTTTGACAGCTATTGACTCACCATCACTTTCGCGGAACACTTTGAAGTGCGCAGAAGAAGATGTTGGTCCTATCATCGAGGAGGTCGCAAAAGAAAGTTGCAAAGAAGCTTTGCGAAGAACGTGCTTTTACTTTGCAAAGTTCAACTTGAGTTGAAAATATTTCAAATGCTGAGAACGGCATCACTTTATTTTAAAATTTCAATGTCACAACAACGTATTTAACATAATATGTCAGGTTTTTTTTTAATTTCACATCTGAATCACATCGTTGTAACACTGAACCTTATTGAAGATAGTTTGATACCGTTTTCAACAGTTGATTTGTTGAAGCTGTTGCATTGCAAAGTATTGCAAGTACCATAAAAATGTACAGAATGAAAATTAATATTTTTATTTTAACATACGTAATTTATTCCCTGTGACATTTGTAGGTGATGTCAGTTTATCTTTGTGACACAGACTTTCAACGAAACTTTTTAAGACTTTCAACGATAGACTTTTCAAGACTTTCAACGAAACTTTTTAATTCCAGCAAGACTTTGAAAACTTTTCAAGACTTTCCAACGAAACTTTTCAAAAGTTTTCAACACTTTTCAACATGACTTTTCAAATTTATTTCAACTAAATATTAATTTTTATTATTTGATTTTATATTTTTATGGTCACCGTTTTATAATGAAGTTTATTTATCGTTGATTTATCAAAATGAGATGATTGAATGAAAAAGAAATTAAATTGTATAAATTTAAATGAAATTTCGTAAAAATTAAAATGAAATTAAATGAATTGAAATGAAATGTGAATGAAATACAATCGAATTTAATATGAATTGAAAATAAATGTTTATCATCTGATAAGTAAGTTTTATTATTATTAAGAATATTTTGCACCCTTTGAATCCTTTTCCATTATTTTTGTTTGTTAATTTTTTTGTTTAGGGGAGGCCAATGTTCGTCAAATGTTAGCGATGATTCCGTTGTAGATATTGCTGCAAAAGTTATGACATGAGGTACGGCACCCGTGGGACAGGGCGAACTTACGATAGTTTCACAGGTCATAATTCACTATTTGGCCATAGCACTAAGAAATTAGTCGCTTTTACCACTAAAATGAGAAGGTGTTTCAAGTGTGAGCGGAGCTACAACTCAAGCAATCACGTTTGTAGAGGTATTTACAAAGGAACAGCTAAAAGTATGGAATCGGCAGCAGCGGTGGACTTGATGACGGACAAAAAATGAAGACTTGACCCTCACGGACGAAAATATAAACGAATTATATAAAAAAAAAATTTTTGTTTATAAAATTTTTATACAATCAGTATATAAAAAGTTTATTCCATTATTGCCGCTTTTTATATAAAATTTTTATAAATTTTAGATATAAAATTTTTATATTTTTGTATATAAATTTTTTATATTTTTAGATCTAAAAAATATATATTTTAATATATAAAATGTATATATTCTCATATACAGAATTGATATCTTTCTGAATATAAAATTTCTGTATTTTATAGATATAAAACTTTTATATTTGTTGTACATGTAAAATCTATAATTTTTACACATTGCTTGGGTTAAAAAAATCATTAACAATAATTTGTGAACGTATCAATACATTTTTATTCACTCATCTAAGATGATGAACATACATGTCCAAGGTTGACATTTTTAACTGCGAAATTAAACAATCTTTTAATCTATAAACTTAGAACTTGAAAAACTTTTAAATAAAATATTCGAACATAAGACAACAACTAATGAAATGTTAACCGTTTATGATAAGGGCATTAAATGATTCCATAGTAGTTCCATAATCATTTCTCTGCCTCGCGATCATTGCCAGCTCTCAAGGGTTTCTGAAAAAAAAAAAAAATATAACTTTGAATATTAAAGAGCAAAGAGTATAAAAAAGAAAAACTTTACCTTTGGTGTCCCTTTGGCCTCACGTCGTAGTTTTGACAAGTAGTTGTTAAGCGCCGAGCCTACTTGAGTGGAATTATAGCTATCCAAAAATTTCATTTTAACATGGTCTGGAAATGATAATCAATAATCGTTATTTTTTGAGTGTATATATATTAATAAAGATTGAAGTGATTTAAAAATACCTTTGATAACGTCAACGATTTTGGGATCCAGTGCAAAAAGTTTTGTTTCGGTGTCGTCACTCTCGTCCTTCTCGAGGTCCTTCCTGAATTTACTGGCCCCTCCCTTCAAGTTGCTGCGTAGAAGAACATCCATAGGGACAAGGGCTTTCAGCAAAGCTGTTGCTAGGGCCGTAGGTGTGGATCTGCTGTTGATATGGCTCCAATGATTTTCGGTCACCAATATGCCACTTCCTTTAACGCCAACCTCATACTATTCAAAAATATCAACGATTAATATAATCGATTTAAAATAAAATGAAAACAAACAAACAAACAAACAAATGAAAAAAAAACAAAGTTAATACTTTGAAACACTTATGAAGAAAAATAGTTACGAAACTTCATTTCAATGTATATGATTTACATCTTTCATAATAAAAATTCATCAATAGCAAAATCAAATTTTAAGCCATCAAAATACCTTCGTAACAGATTCACCCTCCCGCACTTTTCTTGCAGCATCAGTTTCGCCATTCAGGACGCCAACTATTACATCCGTTTGATTTTTCACAGAAGAAACAGAATCGACTAATTCGTCTATTTGTCTCTCGCGCTCACGATCGGCTAAAATAAATATGTTTACATATTAATATAATATACTGGTATTTTTACTGTCTGTCTTTTAAAATTGTATGTTTTTTACCACGCAAAAGTTGCTTCAAAGCAGATTTTATGAAACTTATGTCATCCTCATTTATTGCGTTGACCAACCGCTCGCGCCCGATTCATGAAACTTCTCAGTTCCGCTTAGTTTTGCAGCTTGTCCACCATTCTTTCCCCACATTGAAGGCACGTCCTTTGAAACAGCATCGTCTACATCCTTATGCTTATAATCCACTAGCTTCTTAGATGCAGTGGAATCTGATTCTTCGATTTCTGCCTGATGTTTGGTAAACGATTGTGAGTGGCCAAAGGCTTTGAGCGTTCGGTTTAATTGGTCAACGTTAGCTGAAATTATCAATTTTTAATGAAATAAAATTTAATATCACACACAACAAATTTAATTTAGATTTTTTATATTGTGGTGGAAAATGTTTTGTTAGTAAAAAAAGGCATAAAAAATGGCAATAAAAATATGCATTAGAGTCAAAGCAACTTATAACTGTAATAAAATTAATAAAAAAGATGACTCACGTGATACTTTCAATACGATGCAATCGTAAGTCTTCCAGCCACCCTTTGGCTTTTGTTTCGTATTTCTCCATTCTACGACGTAGCTAACGTCATCGTCATCACCGGTTTCACAATTTTTTAAAAATTCGTCATAATCAAAATTTTTGATAAAATCAATTGGAATATCCGACGAAAACTCTCCATCATCTTCTCCTTCGACCCACGTAACTAAAGCGTAGAGCTTCTTGTCCGTCTGTTTGTTTTCCTCATCTTTGTTTTGGTTTTGACATTTTGGAGGCTGTTTAGCTTGCTTTGACGGTCTGCCCATGTTGCTGGAAAAGAATTTCAATAACATTCAAGATAAAATGACTTGTCGAATCGGCAGAAAAAACTTCACTTATAATTTATTTGAATGAAAAAAAAAACAATGTTAATAGTAATAAAATTAAATGTTTGAAAGAATTTGTCGTTGTTTGTGTTCATTAAGATTAAATGTTAATTAAAAAATGATAATAATATAGTGCAAAAAATACCACTTTAAAATGAAATTAACTCGTTGATAAGCAAGGTTTTGTTTACGTTTTCTAGATATAACCTATTAAAAACTTTTGAAAAATTAATTGAATTATATTTGAAAAACAATTCAAGTATAAAGTGAGGTTAAACAATATTTTTTTCACTAAAATAGAATTTTATGCATGAAATATTCTAATTTTCATAACAAATCTTACCTTGATAAAGAGATTTTCCGTTGAGATTGTTTGTTGTTTTTATCCTCAGTTGTTTATTTTTTAAAACTTTCTTAAAAGTTATTAATTGTTGAATGTTGCAAGACAAACTAGTACGCTGAAGCCGGTTCACTCGTGTCCGGTCACAACCGTATCGGAAAACCGCGCGAACTAATGTTTTTCTTCCGTTTTGCACCAACACGACCACATGTATAAACAAACGATTGCCTACCACTAATGACACTATGTAGTTGATTGTTTTAAGTGATTATTAACTGTTTTTAACAAACAATTAACAATGAATGTAAAAAAGATGCCAAAAGACAATCAACGTATACGCGAGTTTGGTAACGGCGCGGTCAAAACAGCACGCGAGGGAATGTTATTATCGGGCGCGCGCCCCCTATGACGTCACGCGGTCACCGTGAAAACAAAATAGGTGCCTCTCTAAGCACACTAAGTTATGTATCGAGGTGGTTAAGATGATAAGGCCTTTTCCGAGTTATTATTTATTGTGTCTGATCTTATTTGGATTTTCTTAATATTTATCAAATAAACAACGAGATTTTAACAAAACCGCCAAAAGCAGCAATGCTGGTACAAACGTGTTTAGGTGGCAGGATATAAAAATAAATCATGTTCGTACTCAATACATTCTGGAAACTTCGCAGTTTGATGACAGGTAATTATCGTAAATTTCGTATCTCATTTTCACTGTATGAAAATAAATTTTATTTAATAATTTTTTGTAAATCAAGAAAAGTGAATTTTTTTGATTTGTATCATTTTTCGATTTCTCGTTTCGATTTCTCGAGCAAGTTTGGATTCAAAATTTTTCTACGAGGCGTCGATTTGTTAATCTTGTTTATTAATGATAATTGTATTTGGACTTTTTATGAGCTCACATTTCATAATTGCTTCAAAATTATATCTATAACGCATTTTCATAATTTAAATAAGCGGGCACTTTAAACAAAATACAGATTTTATAACTATTTGAAATTAAATCGGAAGTTAATACAATTTTTTTGGATTAAAGTTCAGAACTTATAGTTTTCAAAACTCGTAAAAAACAAAGCACAATATGACTGTTTGATAAAAATTATTATTTTCATTTCATAAGTGCCCGTTAACTATTGTGCCTAATATATTGAACTTGTCACTATAATTAAATTGTATCAGTAAAATGGTATCATTGAAATAAGATATAAAATAGTTTTTCATTATTCACATGGTTTATTTATTTTTAGGAAAACAAGCAAAATGGATCCAAATTCTCGAAAACGAAAACCGTATTCGTATCATGGAAGTGCCAACGAGGTACCATCAAGAACCGCTCGCTATTGGAAACAACAAAAAATTTCTGCTGAGAATTCAAAGTACGCCGATAATTTTAATCGTGCTTTTTTACGACCAAATTGATTGAAAAATTTTGAATTCAGTCTGGTTTTTCCGAATGTTTTAGCCCTTATTTGATGTTTTCTTACTTATATTAATTCTTAATAACGTCATGAAAAAAAAAATGATAAGAAACAAATAAAGCAAACAAAAAATGAATATATTATTTTGACTTTGTTAATAACGTCGATTCGATCGATGATTTCTTTGACAAAAACAGTATCGAATTTAAATTATCATTGTGCTTTTTTTACTTGCATATTGTTTATTTACTCAATTATTTTTTTTAGGACTTCAACCGATTCTTTTAATATATCGAACGATGCATCAAATCATGGCAACGAAGAAAATGCAAGTCAGGTACAAAGAACAAGTTTAAAAAAATCTAATTTCATCTCTATATATTATATAAAAAATTTTATGTAATGTTTTTTATTTATTGCAGCATTCATCGGAGTCCAAACTCGCTGGACCTTGTACTCAAGACATATACAGTCAAGGGATTTGTGCACAAACCTGTGGAGTACCAAGTTGTACAGAAAGAGAGGGAAAGTCGAGTCCAAATTCTCACCAGTGGCTTGACGAAGACGACAGAGGTCCAGAACTTGGAGAGTCCGATGCCGATCGTGCACGCGGGGACGCTGCGAGTCCTCGGTTTGATAGCGACAATAACATGCTCGATAGCGAGCATGAGGACTTGACAGCGACGAAGAAAGAGAGGAGAAGAGAGCAACTCTCAATCGCAATTTCGAGGTTTTTCACCAAAAGCGTTAAAGAAATTTGTGTTGAACAATGCTTTGAGGGTTCGGCATAATTTAAACTCAGTAGCTTATCAAGATATAATGGAATGGGCTAAAATGATGGCTCCTGGTATCGATATCTCTCAGTCAAAGTATATGACAAATAAAATCAGAGACACTTTTGCATCTTACACTTCGATCCACCACGTTTGTAAAATATGTAATAGTTATATTGGCGTAATTACATCAACTGATCCACATGTGACATTTCATTGCGAATCATGTAATAATGATATCAGCGTCAAAGAAAATCTAGAATCTGGTAACTTTTTCTTGTATTTGTCACTGACTGCTCAATTAGAAATGTTGTTTTCAAATCACGGAGATGAGTTACTGTACAACAAAAGTCGTAAAAAAATCTCAAAATATGCTGTTGAAGATATTTATGATGGCGAGTTGTATAAAAAAAATCGATCAAACGACATGATTGGCTTGAACTTCGGTTATGACGGTATACCCATTTTCAAGAGCTCGAATTTTTCGTTACACCCGATAACATGTACAGTTCCAGAATTAGCTCCCAAACACCGAAAAAATCACATTATTGTTCCTAGCATTTGGTTCGGAAGACGAAAGCCTGATGTCGACGTATATTTCATCCCGTTTGTAAAAGAATGTAACAAACTTTATGATGAAGGGTTTAACTATTGTTATAACGGGTGTGAAAAAAAATTGAAAGTTAGAGTGCTCCTTGGAATTTGCGACAGTGTTGCGAGATGCGACGTGCGAGGTACTAAACAGTTTAACGGCGAGTATGGCTGCGGCTTTTGTAAGAATCCTGGAGTATCAATACCGAAGGGTAAGGGACATGCTAGAGTGTATCTTGTTTCTGACGGAGACAATCCGTATGGAGAAGGGCTAAGATCGCCAGAAGAAATTCTCGAGTATGCTCAGGAACAACTCAAAGGAGTAAAAAAAAGGTCTATATTATGTGATTTGAAAAATTTTAACATAATTTTCTCCCTCCCCGCGGACTGGATGCATAATGTAGGGTTAGGAATTTGCAGGTTATTTGCTGATATATGGTTCGATCCTGCTAACAAAAATAAAGATTTCGGTATAAGCGACAAAATCAGCGTTGTCGATAACATTCTGCTTTCATTTAAGCCTCCTTTAGAGGTAACAAGAGTCGGAAGAAAAATGTCTGAACGTGCTCATTGGAAAGCTCACGAATTCGTAACTTGGCTGCTTTTTTATAGCTTGCCTATATTGAGACAAGTTCTTCCTACCAAATTTGTTCAACATTGGGCCCTTTTGGTTGAGGGAATTTCAATTTTACTAAAGGATTCTATAATGAAATCAGAAATCGAACACGCTAATTCTTGTCTTACTCGATTTGTCCAAGAACTTCCCGAATTGTATGAAACCATAGAATACAATACTTTCAATGTTCATTTTTTGACACATCTTGCTCAAAGTGTTCTTCGATGGGGTCCACTTTGGACACACAGCGCACTTTTATATCAAGATTATTATCAAAAGTTAATTAAATTTGTCAATAACTCTCAATCAGTCGCCTTACAAGTTTGCAACAATTTTCGAATAAGACAAGTAGTTTATCACCTCTATGATCTGCTTTCAAATGAATTTGAACAAAACGAGAGAGAATTTCTTGATAAAATGTTGTTTAACAGATTTCACGATTCATCGATAGTGATCGATGACGTGAAAGTGATTGGTAACTATGTAACACAAAAATTATCAAGGAAACACTACTTAGCGTTCAGACGAATTGATTTAAATTTGAATTTGAAATCTGAGTATAAGTATTATTTGCGAATCAAATGCGAAGAAGAGATGGTTCATTCGAAAGATTACCTAAAGGTTAAAAAACGAAACAGTTACACGGTTTTACTAGACTCCAAAGATATTTTTGAAATCGAAGTTTTCATTGTTATAAAAAACAATGACACTGAACATTTTTACGCGTTAGGTTATTATTTCCCCAAGTCCAATGTTAAACTACTGCGAGAAACAAGATTAGATTATATGATCGTTTTAAATGAAAAGTGTAAAGATTTAGCTGTAATCCGATGTTCTTCGATAATCGAAAAAGTTATTATACTGGAAGTCAAAAAATTCGGATTTTACGTGACATGTAAACATCCAACTCGTAATGAACGTCTTGTATATATGATGTCAAGTCAACTTTAAATACGAAAAATATAAATGTAACCTTCGCTATTTGTTTAAATTAACGGAAAAATCTGGAGTATATAATAAAAAACTACAATCAAAATTAAAGAACAGTTGATTTTATTTTGATCAATATCCACAAATTTATGAGTAAAAAAGTTTGATTTCTTATTTGTAACAGTGTACATCAGATGCAAAAATTTAATGATTCAGAAATGTATTCTCAAGATATAAATAAATGTATATGCAAATTAATATAAAATTTTTATATAGTTTTTGTATACATCTAGAACTATATATTAATTTTTATAAAAATTTTATAGCTTCGAAGTATATATTTTATAAATATATATAAGATATAAACTTATATATAAAATTTTTATAATGTAAAAATATAAATTTCATATATATATATAAATTATATAAACTTTTATATAAAATTTTTATATAATCTAATTATATATTCAGATATTTATATAAAATTTTATAAAATAAATATAAAATTTATATTATAGTTTATATTTTCGTCCGTGAGAGGACCAAAGCGAAGGTTCGCATTGGCACTTTTATCGTTGACGGGGACAATAATGGGATCTCCAGAGTTCGTGCAAACTGCGCTCATCCAGTGACAAAAGTACTCGACGGAAACCATGCACTGAAAGTTTAAACAATTTCTTGTTTGACTTGAAGCCGAAGCACCGTCAACTCAACAACTCTGTCATCGATTATCTCAAGATGTGTTTTTCTTATGCCGTAAGTCAGAACCGTCATGACGTTGTATGGATTGAACTACCTATCATAAACATTGTACATCATGATTTCGGCAAGCATGATTGTTGCTCCACTTCCTGGTGCCACTTTTTGACGGATCCAGACCACTATCATCGAAGTCTGCCAGACGATAAAAGCCTTACTGGAGATGCTTTGCGCCTTGACCTGACGAAAGTGTTTGACCGAATCGCGTACAATGTGGAGAGCCTGGCTCCAGGTTGCAGCACGAACGTCAATGAAAACTTCAACCAGGTTGTTGCTAAAAAATGTCCGAAAAGCAGTTTTTTCGGCGGAATTTCCAGTTGTCACTTTCGAGTTTTAGCAGCTGCTGCTCAAATTAACCTCGGAACTTTGTACCTAAAGAAAGTGTACCAAAGGTTAAAACTGCCATCAGGAATCAACACAGGTTGCGTCAGAGGAACGATTATTGGCGCAAACGTCAACGAACATTGAAGCAAACCGTGTCATACAAATCCCGTCGACTTCAACTGAAACGGAAGAAGCAACAAAGGCGCATGAAACAGAATAAAAAGGAGGGCTTATCCTATATGTCAGATGTAGCTTTTCTTCAAAGCGCCCCTGCTTCAGAAGAACTACGGGTTATAAGTCCACCCATATCAGCACAGAATCTTGTAGTTTTTGTTGACCTTAAGACAACTGGATTTGCAAAAACTGCCGAGATCATCCAAATCGGAGCCAAATGCACAGGAATTCCGTTCAGCGGATAAGCATTCATCGAGAAGGTGAACGGAAAGCCAGTTGTTGCGATCAACTTGAGAACTGTTTTGGAGGGATTTGTGTCTTATCTAGAACGATTGGAAGCTCCAGTGATTCTCATAGGCCACAATGGAATGACTTTTGATTTTCCTCACATCTACAGAGCGTTAAAGGTGATCAGCTTGCTGTCGAACTTTTCTCGTCTCGTTTCGGGGTTTGCAGACAGCTTGAAGATTTTCAAGTTGGATTTGAAAATTCGCAAAAGCGAATCGTCTCTGAAGCAACCCGATCTTGCCAAAAAGTATGTAGCAGGGTGGCGTGACGACGGAGCCCATGAAGCCCTAAATGACTGTGAGACATTGGAGACAGTGTGTGCAGCATTAGGATATACTCCCGACAAAATCATCCCTTTGTCTATGACTACAGCAGAATTTATGAAAAAACAGCAACGGTAGCAGCAACAACCAGCGATCGAACGAGATTTACAGCCTCTTCTATCCGTTTTGTCGAAAGCAACAGTGAAAAAACTAGCAGCGGAAGGGATTACTTTGGAGAGATTAGATGAAACTTACATTGTAGGTGGAGATAGAGCTATACGAGTTCTTTTAGTGGAATATGGTGGCAATGGGAAGCCGGATTCACAAAAACCAAAAAAATTATAGAAAATCTTAGTGTATAACAATTGAATAGTTAAAAAATAAAGCGTTGATCTCCTCCTTACCTTTTTGATGACTTGAGTTTGACCAGGTTCCAAATGTTATGTGGTGGACTGTATTTGTTTACTGAATTTAATTTAAGCAATGATCAATGATCTTTATAAATTAATAAACAAAATAAAAACAATATAGAACGAAAAATTGAAAGGAAAAGGTAAAAATAATAATAAGCAAAAAAAAAAAAGAGAGCAAGAAAAGCTTAGGTTTTGGGGGGAATTAAAAAAAGACGCAGAATTTTGCGCGAAGCGCGAGGAAAAAACCCGTAACTGAGTTGTGTTTAACTTTTAATTTTTGTTTATCGGAATAAGTTAAATTGTCATGCTTGCAAAGGGAACGGGGCACAACTCAGTTGAGGTAAAACCTCATTCTAATTATTTATTGTCTTTAGTGCAAAATGTACAAAATATAATAATTTGGCGAGAAGCAATGAAAATTGAATACCAGAATCTCGAAAAACTTGTACAAAATTCAATACCAGAATCTCGCAAAACAAACAAAATTGAATATCAGAATCTCGCAAAGTAAACAAATTGAATATCAGAATCTCGCAAAACTTGTACAAAATTGAATTAAACAACGGTAGTTTCGTGTCGATTTAGAATAACCAAATTTTCACAATACACGGTCTACATGACCATCAACCATACATTTTTTAACAACGATTTCAATACGTTTGGTTCACAAACAAAAAATAAAACTTTATTGTTAATCCATTTATCTAATTTAGTAGCAACTTTGAAAACCCTTATAGTGATTCACTTGTTTATGTTAACGGTTTCGAGCTTTTATTTGCGGTTAATAAAAAATACCTTATCGCAACAAATAATAATTGATACAAAATTACAACAAAAAAGAAGAAAGAGAAAACCAAAAATACCACGTGGGATATAATTATCACGCAATAGGAAGCGGATTTATTTGAGGTAGGTAAGTGGTTTTTCCTTTTTATTTTTTCAATCAAATGTTTTTTTTTTCTTTGTTTTTGCACGAAATTTTTAAATCAGTAAGTTTAAAATTTGAATTTAAATTTTCAGGTTCAGACGACCAAAGTAAAACGCGGAAAAGTGCAAAAAAAAACGAAAATTTGCAATAAGCAATTAACAGAAATGTGAGGAGCGGGTTAACAAAATCTTTATTAACAAATAAAATAATAAAAAAGGTGCTGACTGAAGATGATACTTCGCACGTGGCGAAGGGAAAATTCTACCTGACCGCTGTTTCAGCGAGGTATTTCGAATTAAATGGAAATTGACCACTGTTCCAGTGCGCCAATTTTAAGGAAAAGGAATTAAGATTAATAACAAAAGGACCTGCACCTGTACCAACTTTTTTTTTGAAGATCTTTGGCTGAAAAATAGAGAAAAAAAAAATTTGCACGTGCTTAGGCGGAAGTGCAAAATCTAGCGTAGAGG
Organism: Trissolcus brochymenae; assembly: GCA_030523145.1. NCBI lineage: Eukaryota > Metazoa > Arthropoda > Insecta > Hymenoptera > Scelionidae > Trissolcus > Trissolcus brochymenae. The sequence goes on along the minus strand of JAQQRF010000048.1, from coordinate 100,523 downwards.
CGGTACAAGAACTTGATTAGAATCAACGCAAAACTCTAATTTTTAGAAAGAAAAAACTTGTTAAATATACTGAGACGATGCTTTACCAAGTTAAAAAAAACGGGTGAAAAAATGAACAAAAGCGGGTGAGAATGCAAAGCGAAAAAGCGGAAGCAAAAATCACTTCGGCGTGCAAAAGAACAATGTTTGAATCGATCAAGCAATCGATGAGTGGAAACGAGCGATAAGCCCCACTCCGCGGGCGCTCTGTTATCTCGAAGCATTGCGTGCTCACAAAATTCGAACGATTTTGAATTTGAATAAAATACAATATTTGATTTAATTATTTTCAGAGTTGTAATCAATTTTCTCCCTGTTCCATACTCCCGATTAACCATAAATATTTTTCATCAACAAAAGAAATTTTATTTTGCGAGTTTCTAAAAAAAAAAAAGAAAAATAAAAAATCGACTAACAAACAAAAACAAAAATAAATTTTTCAAATAGAATTTATTTTTTCAATTTTTCTCAATTTTCTCAAACACTTAGCAACTTTCTAACATTACGAACTATGACGAATTCTATGACGAACTTCTTTCGTCATAGAATTGAAATTGAGATATTTATCTTTCTATTGGACCGAATGAGCAAGTTGTAACAAAAAGATTAAGAATTTTAAAATCAAATATTTTATTTATGTAATTAATTTTTTTATTCACTAATGAAAAATGTATTTTTTATTTTTTAATCAGAAAAAAAATTAATTTTTGTTTTTTGTTACTTCTTTTTTTCTTTTTCTTCTATGTCGGAGAATTCCATATTTTCTGAAACAAAAATAGGATAATAAGAACAATCATTTTGTAATATATTATTAAATTTGAATATCATGAAATCGGATCGTATGGCACCTCCCGTTACAGGAACTGCTGGACCTCCTGGGCGTTGATTCTCTGATTCTCGCGCCTGTTGTAGGAGACGATGTCGGCGCCGACCGTGCGGATAGCCCTATCCGCGAGGGTTTTCCTGTCACTGTTCTTGAAGATTCTAAAACGCTGCGGCGATGCGGCATTACTTAGGGTCCTAATGACGGTGGACGGGTTTCCTGACGGTGGACGCTGGTGCCGATCCGCACGGAACCTATCCTTCCGGCGATGGCGTCGTCCAGCCCGGATGTGAGGTCCTGGAAAAAAAATTATTTTTAAATTATTCTCACATACATTCATACATGCATATATACATACATACATCCACACATACATACATACATTCAATCATACATTATTATTATTAACGAGGTGCTGCACACAATGTATGATTAAAACTATTGCAACAAGTTGCTAATGTTAAATGCACACCAATATCAGGGATTATTGCAACTAGAAGGAACATTTGAATGTCAGCGCAATGTTCCTTCAATGAGTACACGGATAGAAATAAAAAGCAAAAAACAGCAACAAAAATTCTTTGCTCTTTTCGCAAAAAATTGGATTCCAAAAATCGGAAGTTTCAGTTGCGATAATTTCAATTTTATTGAATTACCGCTAGTTACTTCCTATGTCGGTAGGAGCAGCAAGCATTAATCGGTAGTCCCCACTACTCGCGAAAAACGCTAGCGTTCACAAGCGATTTGGGTAAAACTCCGCCTCTTTATCATCTGTGCGTGTACGTGCGGTTGTGTGCGTGTGACGACAACTTGCGGAAAAATGCTTTCTCGGCTGTTTTCACGTGTTCGACAGTAGCGATTTTTTCAACAGAAACTTAACTTTTAAACTTTGCAAATAAATTATAATAATAATAATTTATCGAATTAAGATGAGTAAATAAATTATTATTGTAGTATTATAAACTTCAAATATTAACAAATTATAATACAATTTTGTATACATTTTTATAATTAAATTTCATTACATATTATATACAAAACTTTTAAACATAAAGACTTTTGAAACATAGATCTTTATATTAAAAAATGAATTTTTGTGTTACGACACACGCACGGCTCAATGGAGAAAGTGAATGAAGGAACAGGTGTAGGTGAAGGAACTCTCTGCTCCTAAATTCAAAAGTAACAAAAAAATAAAGGGACACCCGGTGGCGCTATTACCCCGGGTCCCACAGTCCAACCTGTGTACAAGAAGAGGGTGAGGCCCCAGAGCTCCACAGAGAAGGACGCCCCAAAAAGATCTAGGATTGAAGGAAAACCTAGGCCTCATACGCCTCGACGACGGCGAACTTGCCCAGGATCACGCTTATGTGTGAGGACTACCTGGGTAGGGACATGTTCATTGAGGTATGCCAGTCTGTGAGGGCGGCAGTTATAAGAAAGTTCCTGCACCTGGATGAGAAGCAGACAGCACGATGGGAGCGATGATGTTTATGTGCACAAATACCAAGACCGCGGCCTGGCTAAAGACCGTTGCCGGAGAACTGGAAGTGATTTCAGGAGGTGAGATTAGAGAGGACAAACCAGAAGACCTTCTTAAGCTTCATAAGGTGGGCGTTCTCTTTGGTGAGGTCTCAAAACCTCCACTATACCTGGTTCTAGGTATTGACCAACCCTACTTGGAAGTGATTAAGATCCGCCATTTTAAATTGTTTGCGGAGACAGGGGAGGTGACGGTGCAACTCTTCAAACTGCGAGCGGAGGAAGAACTAGTGTTTAAGCCACAATGGTGACTCATGCCGTCACCTCGTTGGGATTCATACAGATCATTTTGCACCATTGCATTAGCCGTACTGGCAAGAAGCATGACAATAGTGCAGACACATATATAGCACTAATACAACAACCGTGAATATGGGGCGAGTGTATTAGAGGGATGAATTCTACGTGAGATATGCACGTAGGAACGAATAAGGGTGATGCCATAGCATGTGTTATTACCAGAGGTATTAACGGTTTTCTGTTACAGGAGCTGAGTATGAGAGATTGCGTTACACTCAGGATTGACATCAAGGATAAGGAAGGGAGGAAGATGATCGTGCTAGTGAGCTCCGTATACTTCCTACATGATGAGTCTGCTCCCACTGACATTGTAGGGAGATTTTTCTCAAATTCAGGTTCAGCAGGAAAGAGAATTATAGACTTGTTGTTGGGTGTGACTCTAACTCACACCGTGAGGTGTGGGGTTCGACTGACAATGCCGGGGGGGGGGGGGGGGACAACTGTTGGAATTTCTATCAGGCCAGTGGTGAATCAAGAATGTGAACCCACATTTGTGACCAGAAGCTAGGTAGAGGTATCGAATCTCACCCTGTGCAGTATCAACCTGGAGAATCTCAACCAGGGATAGAAATGCAGTGACGAACCTTTCTCATCAGACCACAAAACTCTTATATTCAATCTGGAAATGGCCAGACTAAATGCAACCTGGAGCAGGAATCCCAGGAACACTGACTGGGATGGATATAAAGAGGAGTTTCGACAGAAATGCAAGCTCCTCAAACGGAAATATGGCTCAGAAGGAGGCCTAGACTGGACGGTACAACAGCTAGGTGAAAGTAAGACCAGAGTATATGAGAATAACTGCCAACCAAAGGCAGTTAAACCTACCAAATTGGTCGCCTGGTGGAATGAATCACTAGAAAGGCTGCGGATAGTGGTGAGGAAAGTCTTTAATAAGGCAAGAAGGAAGAGTATCAAGAAGGAATAAGACGAATATAAAGAATCCCAAAGAAACTTCAAGAGGGAGGTCAAAACATCCAAAAGGAATGATAAAAGGTAACAGTGCTAAACTTAGACTGGTGAAGAATGACGCAGGTGCATACGTCAACTGCGAGGAAGAAACACTACGAATTCTACTCAAAGCCAACTTCCCAGACATCGTGCTAGAGGTAGAGTTGGTTGAGAGTGGACGTAGGCAGATTATAGAGGGCTTTGAATCCCACAAATCCCCGGGACAGGACGGAATCTTTCCCAAATTGCTAAAGGAAGGGATGGATTCATTTCTGGGCGCGATAACTGGGGTATTGAGAGGGAGTCTGGCTTTAGAGAATGTACCACAGGGCTGAAAAGAGACCAGGGTGATGTTCATACCAAAACCAGGTAAATGCAGAGACACGTGAGACACGATCTCTGGAGGTAAACCCAATCAAAACAGAAATCGTGATCTTCATAAAGATATATAACTGAAGCAACTTAAAAAAAAATTAAATGGAACACACTTGTGCGGAGATAGTGCAACAAGGGACTGAACATTTACATAAGGTGTAGGGGAACTATTGGGCGAGACCTTAGGATGCTCAGACCCAAGAATGTGATCTGGCTGTATTAGATATGTTACCGATAGTAACCTATGCCTCTGTAATATGGTGGAAGGCAACGGAAAGTGCCACTCAGAACAAATGTCTCAAACATGCTCAGGCGGATTCCATGAGGGGAGCACTAGGAGTAAGAAATGGGTGATGCAAATCCAATGTAGGTTGGGTGTGCATCACCCATCATAGGTTGAACCAGTAGGTTGAGAGACAGGCAACCAGATCGGCCTTCAGGCTGAGGAGTGAGGGACAGCGGGTGTTTTACAAAATCAGTCGTCAGTAATAATCGTAGCTTTTTAGACATGATTCGACAGAAGCAGGGCCATCACAGTGGTGCCCCATATTGTCTTCTCCGGTCAAGATAGTAGAAAAGCAAGCCGGTTTCACACCGAGTGAAAAATTCATGCGGGGAGCCACGGAAAAGCAACCCCTGAGAGCATATTACTTGAACAGCGATCGTCTCCACCCGATATTGATCTCCAGTCTTGAATGCCAAAGACACTGTGATGGACTATATATATATTGTAAACTTCTAGCTACGTTCTATTTTCTTTCATAATTCATATTTTCTTATCGAATGTTACTAGATTAGGTATTATCAGTGTAATTACTGCTGCTTCGAATAAATAAAATAAATAATTCAAAAATTTTCATTGAATTACCGATTTTAAATTTTTTGTAAACAATCTTTCAGAGTTCAGACTTTAGTTACAATTTCTTTACTAAATTTTTTTAACAATTTCTTTACTAAATTTTTTTAACAATTTGTAAAGACAAATTTTTTTGAAATTTTTCCGATATCTAAAATTTTCTAGAATATTTTAAAATTAACAATTTTCCCAAAATTTCTCTAGTCATTTTGTTTCAATTTTCTTCACAATTAAAATTTCACTAAAGTTATAATTTTTTTAAAATTTTCTCATTAAATGAAAAAAGCTTATGATAATGAGATCAAGCTTGTGATTTTTTGTTTTCTTGCTTACAATTTGTAAATTTTTATTATAAAAAATATTTAATATTTTATACTTTGGAATTGTATGTGATGAAAATTATAAACGAACATATAATAAATATGATTGTTATTGCTGGAATTATATTTCACATGCAAAAATATATTTTATTCGTACTTTCAGAATATGTTTTGCCAGTGAGGGTATGGCCAAATACCAAAAAAAAGTCGAAAGGTTTCAATTTTGTAACAATTCTAAAAAATTTTAACAACAATTCTAAAATTTTTGTTCTGACGTTTTTGATATCAGACGGTTTTTTTTATTAAAGTATTTTTATTAAAGTATTTTTATTATATTTAATATCAAAGTGATTTCAAAATGGTTCGTCTAAAAATGATTTAGCAAAGTATGCTACGATTGCCAGCGAAGCCCCAGTCTTCGCATAATTGATGTGATTTCTGTAATTTCAAGAGCCCACGGGACTCGCGATGTATAATTAACTACCGCGTGCAGATTCAATACTCGTGGCGTAATGGCAACACGTGCCAGGCTTAGTATTCGAATCCATCATTATTCTGCTCCCTTCTTTAAAAAAAGGGGTCATGTTTGATTCGCGGTGTCAGCGGTGCAATTTATTTCCGGCATTTCGTGAATCTGGTTTTTCTGTTGCATTTTGGCATTTGAGCTGCGTTAATCATGCCCACATGCGTAGCGTCTTTGAAAATTATATTCGCCCCGGGATCGATAAATGTTCATCCGTTTCATTTGTCGTCGACTCTTCCTGTACAACTCATTTAACCCACGAGCTCCTCGTGGCTGGCCAACGGTACTGCCGGGCACTTGAGAAAAAATCGTGCAGATCTTATGGGAAAGCGTCGAACATCTGCCAGGGAGATGTTGCCATGAGAACCGTGCGGCCGGATCGCGCGCCGCCATTCGCGTGATTTATTACTTATTATAGCTAGAAATTACTGGATTCATAACCGCGTTAAAACGCACGAGCCACACGATCGCTGCGCTTTGTCTAATAAGGAAGCGCGATAATTAAAAAGAAAGCGCGTGCGATAGGTAGTGCGGACTCCCATATGTTAATGCGATGGTCAACATCTTTTGATCCGCACCTCACGTCGGTTTGCGTGTATTTCACAGGCGTTACGATTTTATCGTTGAATCTTGACTGCGGCATTGCGTATTTGAGGAAGCAGTTTTCACAGACTTTATCTATATACATAATTAAAATTCAAGCCAAACGGTTTAGAAATTACATAACGCTGAAAATTGTATCGGCTTGGGTGGGGTTTTTAATACAGACTCTAAATGATCAGGAAAACAAGTTGTAATTGTAAACCTATCTACTTATACGGAACGGTCGGTTCCAGCATCAGTTCAAATTTTTTAAACCACTTCTTTTAATATTTATTTTCATTATTATCATTATAATTTTTTTCTATAGAAATAGATATTTAAAGAAACTTTTATATAATGCACATTAAATTTGTCATGTTAAAAATATCAGTTGCACTTTGATTTTCAAAAGGTTGTTGGAATCTATCATTTAATATACATTAAGCCATAATTCACCGAATATCCATTCGAGCACACAGTTAGTCCAGAAGGCAATCTTGGGATAAAATCGATTTTTCGCACGTGCGTCATAAAAAGTTGATGCATGATTGGATTATATGAGCCAACTGAAAATGCTGGCAAAATAACAGAGAGAGGAACTTTAATGACGTTAATGCAAAGCTAGCGAACAACCGCGAAGACCCGAAAGGGTTGTACGGTTGTCTTTGAAGCAGTTCAGTTGCCGCTCAGAGCATCCGAATGGTAGTATTCGCCGATAGCAAGCCGCGCGACTGTGGTAAATTCGATCTACATTTGTACTCTGCAAATGCACACTTCCAGAGAATTTTGCCGAGATAGATACACCTGATATTCAGTGTAGATTCGACTCTATTAAATTAGTTTAATTTATGTGTTTCTTACAGTGATAACTTTTAGATACAACAATTTTCAATGAAAAAAATTACAGGATTTTAGATTCATGCAACCCCCTCTTGTAATTTTAGTTGATTGTCATGTGCTGCACAGTTAGCATTCAACTTGGGATCATTAGAATAAACAAAAAATTACTCCATACAGAATGTTAAATTGCAACCTTTAGTCGTTGGTCCTGCAGATGGCTAACCAGGTATGTTATCCCTGGAATTTGGATTGTTCTGTAGAGCTATTCGTTGACCTGGACTACTGAAATTTTGTTGGCCCGCCCGAACATACAGCTTTTACACAACCTCGCCGGTTTGCGACCTTGGTGTCTTCATAAGACAATCTCGCATTAAAACTGTGGTGCGATATTTTGCTTCCTTGATTATTCACGTGAGAGTCCCAATGTAAGAATATTGTGTCCTTTATTGTTTTTAATGATTTTTCATATATTTTATTTTTGCTTAGTTAAAGCTTGCTTTAATGGATCGGTCATCCAGCCAATCACCCACACAGCAGACATTTTACTGTACGCGGAAACACGCGCGCAAGTAGGCGACAGAATGCGTGCAATCGACAGCAACCTGCTATGACTCTCCCTCCTCTATTCTCGCGGCCCTTCGAGGTCTGATAGGAACGCGCTGCGTTCCATAGTTACACAAACCACGAGCGTGCACGTGCAAGTAGCTCACCATCACAACGATATCAACGCCTATAGGTGCATCCTTCGGGACTGAGACGGATAGAAAGTTGGCGGTTATGCGAGCAAGTGAGATCACGTTTAGCAGGAGCAGGACGGTGTATCTGCAATGGCAAAAGAGGTAGTAACAGTAGACGAGTTTGTGTTAGTGGCAATGCTAATAGTTGTACTACTAGTAGTAGGTTACGGTAGTAGGGTGTACCTTTACTCTGGTGAGCGGAATCTTCTGTCAGTTTAGCTGAGACCTTAGAAACCGATTCATCGCGAGGCGAAACTTGTTGGTTTTAAGTTCCCGGGTGCAGCTCGACAAAATCTACAATTATTAGACCAAACTTGGTCGCAGTTCTCACTGAAATCCGGTGGCTCAGTTGAGACATAACAAATTCGCGTTATGACTTGTTTCAGACAATGTGCTTGGACGAATTTATCAAGTGACGGTGTTAGTTGTTAGAGAGAGAAAAAGAGACACTACGAGTGTTTTGTGTGATATTGTCATCACTGGATTGCTAGTTGAAGATCCGTGCATCAACAGGTAAAACATTTTCAACTGTAGCAAATCAGATGAATTATTTTAATTTGAATGATTTAATTTTTCTATGGGTAATTGATCTTTTTATAAATTAGATCTTCTGTATCTCGATGATTAAAGGAGGTTTACCTTCATCGCTTGACTCATACACATCGTCTAGGAGTGCACTAAACCCAAACAAAAGATCGCATTCCACAAAATGTCAAACATTTTTGCCTGAGTTGATTGAACAAATTTTCTCTCTTTCTCCACTGTATCATTTCACGGTAGAGAAACAATTTCGAAGCAAACTCATCTAAACTGAAATGGGCTCGCTGTGACACGCCTTAAATGAAAGATTACCTTCGTTGTTGGAATGGAAAAAGCGTTATTTGTTTTCATGAGCGTTATCAAATTTATCAACGCGCAGATATGTATGATTATAAATAGAATCGGCGATTGAAGAAGTGAGTAATTTTTAAAACAACAGATTGTTGGCAATCAAACAAGGAATGAATGAGATGTAACTTGTTTGAGTTGATTTATTTGCGTGTTAAGTATCAGATATTAGTGCGCTGACATCTTTAGGGTTCTATGGGGGCCATGCCGACATTGTTGTTATACGAGAGCGAGAGAGAAAAAGAGCGCAACACGTGTACCCACATTGCTGGAACTATTCTATTGAGCGGACATGCGACCTTGAATGCTTTTATGTCCGGACGCACAATACTACATACCTTTATACCAACGAGGAAGCAGTGCCGACTTTCATGCAAAGATTGTTTTCAATGTTGAAAGGGCCCAATGATGATAAATTAATTTTTTTCAATAGTCTGTTTTGCTCGCCACTGCTTTTACTTTCGTTCGCTTATCAACTGTTGCCACATAACACACACACACACACACACACACACACACACACACACACACACACACACACACACACACGACCAGTTGGTTACGATTTCCCACAACCATCACTCTCGCAAGACGAAAAATTATAATTAGAAAGAAAGTGCGAATCCCTCTCTAAGCCTCCGCGCTGACGAAAATTGAAATTCCACAGAGTTAATTGGAGGCACGACCGCTGTCGCGTCAAATTACGACTTCGTAGAAGAGTTTCCACGCTCAGCTTCTTCCTGCAAGAATATATTTTTAATGTCCGTGCGCAAAAAAGGTTCGTGAAAGAATGCGGAATAATGCCGCTGCGAGGCCAGCAGGTGTCAATTCGGGATTTAGATCCGGCAACTGAGTTGAATCAATCGACACGGGGGACACCTCTCGTCTGTGCAATTTCCGTTGCAACCGGTCATTCAAATGAGATTATATCCTACACGCCTGGGAATCTCAATTATGCGATTCAATATAATAAACTCTTCTTAAGTTTGAGAATATGAAAAGTTCAACGACTTGGTTTTACTGCGATCCTCTATTTTTAACGGCAAATTTGGAAAAAGTTTTCAGAATGGCAAATGATAACCTGGGTGATCTGAATTCATTTTTCTTTCCCTCCCACCAGTTTTACTTTTTTATGCACACCTTTAGATAAATCAAGTCAGTCGCGTTTGATAATTCTCTTTTTTTCCCAGCTTATTAGGCGTATGCAAAGTTATTGGCGATGTGCATCATTTCAACTTTTTTTATGTTCTATAAAAATACGTATGGTCGACATAGTTCGCCGAGGCACAAACAAAACAAAAAAATTGTGCACACTTTTAGAACGAGCGAGTAACAATTTCATTAAACGTGCGAGGAGAGAAAATTAACTGGTAACCTACGATAGCGCCGAGGGAGAAATATAAACAAGACTCGGCTGGGTCAAGTTTTGCAGAATACAGTGGCAAAACCACCTTTCGTTTTGCTGCATACTACCCTCAGGAATTTCCTACGGCTTTCGCTAGGATGGAAGAGAGTCTAGCTTTCAAGCCGGTCGCTTTATTGCCTTACGTTAAAGCGGCTATTAGCGGCCGGTTCAACATTTTATATCCATCCGGGAATCCGCTCGAGCGTCCGTCTTTGTTTGCGCGTCGACCCACTGCAAATATGTGCCATTTTTAGCTTTATTGCATTACCGATTGCAGCATCTCTCGCTCAGTTCAAAATATTTCACCACTTTGCAATTATTTGCGCACGAAATTCGCATTGTTTAATTTCATTTTTATGCGCTTATGGCACTGTCATATTTTTATAACGATGACGCACGAAAAATATATATAACGATCAAATGAGCAAATTAAAGAATCCAAATTGCCATCATTTACGTCGGGCATAAAAAAATATATCAAAAGAGGGTAATCATGCTTTTGGAAAATAAAAGAATGGTATTTTTTGACAGTCTAACATTAACCGTTATTTGACGATAAAATAAATCAAGATTTTAAAATGAGAAGGTTATATTTCGATTGAAAACAAGTTTTTGTACAAGTAAAGATTGAATTATATTTTGAACAAGTAAACAATTGTACATGTTAACGATTCAAAACAATTATAATTTTGATTTTCAAATCGTTATTTGTCATTTTCTTTCGTTTTTCAATTTTTTTATTTTAATGAGCTCGACGACGACAACACAATGCACTCAAAAAAAAGATTTTTTTTGTTTACGTCAGAAAATGTCATTTGTTGTTGATAAATACTGACAATTGTTAGTATTTGATATTCACGTCAACATAATATGTTAAATCTAATGTTTTTCAATACGAATATATAATGTGTTATCCATATATATCAATATTTTCATAAAAAACGAAACTTCTATAAATTGATGATTTTTTTATATCTAAAAATAAAAAAAATCTACTCATACGTCAAAACATTGCTATTTTTAGCCATTTAAAAAACGCCTATTACTTTTATTCTTTATTCTATTCTATTCGTTTATTTACATATCAATTTTTAATATAAATAATTTATTATTCAAAAAACTTATCTGAGAATTTTGATAATGGTAATAAATTTATTATCAACTGATCAAGTACTTATCATCTTTTGACTAAACATCGATTGCGTTACTTATCGATTGTTCATGATTTTTTAAACAAGTATTTGCATAACAAATATTTGCATATAACATTTGTATTGATTCTAAACAAACATTGTTTCCTATCAAATAAATGAATCATTGAACGTACACTTCTGAGTGCAGACCAAGAATATTTATCTTTGATTTGATGGGAACAAGATTATTTATTCTTGGCTCACATTTAAAAAGAAATTGTAAGTTGAAATTATGAAATTGCACTTTTGCGAAGTGCAACTTCACACAAACGATGGTAATATCATTGATGATGTCGCAGAAATATATCTTATGTATGATCTAAATATTATATAACATATTATATATAATACGCTTGGCAAAACAATTAGCGCCTCCCCTTAAATTTTTGGCATTTGTAAAATTATCATAATTTTGACACATTTCATCAAAAAATAATTTTCTTCACACTACATTAAAGCTTCAAACCTCAACTTAAAGATTTTCCGTTGAAGAATTTTTTACTTTGCACCAGATATCGCTGCTGTCTAATGATTCGGTAACAGAAATTTCAGGAGCGGGAGGGAGGCGCTAATTGTTTTGCGGAGTATATATAAATATATCACAGATATCATTATGTTCTATTTTTTATCGAACTTCAAGTTTCTAGACAAATTAGATTTTTGGCAAATGAATTTATAGCAATTTCAACATATCATTATCATTTCGTAAATTGATAAAAAAAAAACATTTACTTAGTTTTCAATAATGATATTTAATTTTTTATGATGCAGATTATTATCAATGAATAATTCGTCTTTGAATATGAATAATTTGTCTTGTTTGAATTCAATTGACCGTGTTGACATAAACAAATAAAAATTTTTTTACAAAATATATTATAACAAATTGAGGGGACTCTCCGCGAAAATGGCTATTTTCGTCAATTTCAGTGCAATCGCCTTGATTTTTTGATGATTAGTAGAGTTCAGGCCCCTAATTAATAATCTGCATTAAAAACTGAAATTGTTTATGAATTATTATCAATTGTTTATGAATTATTAACAAACAAATGTTCAAAAACGCCCATTTTCAAAAAAGTACTGGGATCATTGTTATTTGCGCTATTTTGTTCCGTATTTAAAGGACTAGGTAAATTACGGACAGATGTTTAATAACCATTAACAAACAAAAATTATGGACAATAATGTGAAATCAAGCCAAAAAACGCTAAGAAACGTGTTTTTTTTACTTTATTGTTCATAACTATTTTTTTTATCAATATCTATTCAAATTCTGTCCGTGTTCTAGAGGATTGAATTCTGAACAATAAAAAAACGAAGCAAATCGGATGAAAATTGAGCTCCCACCAACATTTCAAAGTTGAAAAATCGATAAAAATAAGTTTATGAGAAAAACGCATTTAAAGGTTTTACTTTCATTTTCTGCGGTTTACATTCTTAGTTGACATTATAATACATAATAATTTTATTTAAACTATTAATCTGCTATTCCAGCTCCATAATTGTTTATAACAATTAAAGTTGTTTTTAATTGTTTCATTTTAATTGTTATAAACAATTATTATTGTTATTTATTGTTAATTAGCAAAACACAGATGATGATTGTCAAAAAATATCATAAAATCTCATGTTTTTAGGTTTATTTTTCACAAGACAGCCAAATCGCCGTAAAAGCATTTCATTCGCCTTTACATCGATGTGCATGATTATTAATTTCATGCATTTTTTAAGAGTATTAAAAAAAATAAAAGCATCACATGAAAGAGGACACTTTTTTTTTGAAATTTCGTCATTTTTGCATGGAGAGTCCCCTTAAAGATCTAAAAAGAGACGATGTAACATAAATAACATTATCATCGGTATACAGAAATTACAGTATTTTTGAATAAAATTATTAAATATCAACATTAAAACGCATTAATATTCAGTTTCAATTTTTTATTTTTCTGGTTTTTTTTTCAATTTTCGTGATAGAAGTTCTTATCGCGTTTCCAGCTCATTATCTTTCTGGTTCATTATAGGCTCTGTTTGGAAATCTATATGTTTGAGTCACCCCGAAGTTTCTGTTGCCGGAGCTGCTCTTTTTCTTTTCTCACTTCTCGTCGTCTTCGTCTGAATGTCTTCAATGCACAATCTTTCATTCTCTTCCATCCTCAAAATTTTTGTAAAAGGAGTGTGTACGGTCGAAAATCTACTGTTGCGTTGCCAGGATCCGGGCTCGCATATCATGACCGATTATTTTGTGATTTATTTTTAGGGATAAAGGCTTTTTTAAATAAAATAACGCGTTAATTGGAGGACATAATACATACATATTTTTTTCGTGAGGGATACCTTTTACTTTACCATATCGAAGCCATATTTAACTCGTAGCCAGAGAAATCGCTCCTTAGCAGTGTTTTTTGTCTCAAAACAAAAGAGTTTTTGTACAAATCTTCGTAATCAAAAAAAGATTGAGTCATGATATCGACTTCTTTGTTGCAGCTGCGGACAAGTTCGTACCAATCTTTAGGATGTTGAATATCTATGGCGCGAGATTTTTTAGCTCCTTCGTTGATTGCGTGATCACTGTCATATTCCATCCTTGTATGCCCTGGTTCAAACAATTTGTGATCCACTTTTTTTAACAACTCATGATCTGCAACTGCTACTGAAAATATCACACTTACAACTTTGTTCTTATTCTGTTCCATGCAAGAGTCAGAATAAAAAGTCACTTCTTCAATTGTGGCTCACAGTTGAAGTTGACTCAATCCTCCTAAAAACTAATGCAGATATGAAGTAATCTCATTGGCACCTCTCTTAGCCTCTCCTTCAAAAGAATTATCTGCTGCGGTATGGTGCAATTATTGTAATTTACGAATACGGTCGAGTTTAGTTTCGTCAGTTTCATACATTAGCAAAGCTTGATAAGCGTCACATCGATGGCATTTATCCAGGTGCAGAGATTTGAAATTCAGGCCTGTTTATTGAAAAGTCCTGGCGAAGCTTTCCTTTTTAACAGGGTACTATTTTTGTAACGGTCAACCTTAATATCAAGTAATTTTTCGAAGTATAAGAACGCGAATAATGACTCTGATGTGCAAGAAAAGATTCAGTGTAGTATTTCACTACAGTGATTGTAGCACCTAGAGTTTTATTTTTTGATGGCTTGCGACGTCTTTGGCCCTTTTCAGGTTCAGCATCCATAGTGATCCAAAAGACTTTACTAAAAGATTGTAAATGGAAGACTCTGTTTCTCCAAGTGTGAATTTGAAGCATTGACGACAAACTTGAATTTTGCAAGCTTCTTCTCGAACGTAGTATTGCGCTGAAAATTGTCACAACTTCTTGTTGGACCCTCGAGACCTTTGTTTACGTCAAAGAGAAATTAACCCTTTGGCAAAAACCACGCGTCGAACGTCACTTCCTTGAGCCCAGTATGCGTCAAAAATTTTTAGTTCGTCGTTTCTCCAAATTTTTGTCGAACAATTCGTCTTATACTCATTCAAACTCACACAATATCGTTTTTTTTCACATTTATCTCATTGGAACTTTTGTAGACTTTTTTCTTTTTTCCACCTTTTTTTCCGACAGAAAAGCGAAAAAATATTAAAACAACTAACATTTTTATATATAATACACAAAAAAACTGATAACTAATCAGTTAATTTATTGATTTGTAATTGTTAAATTATTGATGAACAATTAGTTAATTAAAACTGAAATTAAAGAAAGTAAAATGTGATTAAAAAATAAATTTGTGATAAGATTTGGTTTGTTGTCGTTGTGAGGCATCATTTTTGTTATTCTGTTAATTCATATTCATGTCAATCTCTGAATTTAATTCGTTCAAATCATTTTTGGACGATTGCAACTGTGAAAAACTATCAACGTGTTTTGCCGAGTTGCCATCGTTTGGGTAGTGTGAACCAAGGGACTAGAAGTAGTTAACATTTTACCCGACATTTCCATCATTTATACAATCTACATAAAAAATTAAAACAATAATAAATAACCTTAAATTCTCGTTTTCTCTGAAACTCGTTTCTCTCTAAACTTCTGTTAATTTGAATATTATCCGCTGTGATTTCATTTGTGCGTTCTTTAGAATGCAAACTCAGGATTTTTATCGATGAATTTAAGTCGTGTAGATTTAACTGCTGATTCTTGTTTTGATCGTTTACATCAACTGTCAACAATAAAACATTTTTTCAATCACAATACAACAAAATATTCGATAACAATCATATGATTGTTTACATCTTGATTGCTTACATGACCTATTTCGTTGTTCAATTGTAAGCAAGGTCGTGAAATCATATTACTCCCTGACAGATATTGTTGGATTAATTCCATGGTTAACCTATACAAAGTTAACAAAACGTGAATAATTTGTGTGATCAAATCTTTAACACATTTGTTCATTTTGAACACTCGTTTACTCATTTTCTTGTCCAAAAAAAATCGAAACGAGTCATTTTGAACTCATTTCATATTTGTTGCCGGTATAGGACTCGATAAGGTACCAACGTATAATGTATACATAATATATACGTATTAAATTGTATGTGTATACAATATTATGGAAAAATCAGTAAAGTCCATTTATAATTCTAATCAGAATTATTTTTATGCGTTTAGCTGAGTTTAACGTACATTTTTTAGTCCAAGAAATCATATCCAATAAAAAAACAAACGAAAAAAATAAAAACATTATTAAAACTTTGAATGTCAATATCTCAAAAACATTAAAAACTTGGAGTTAACTTGTTATTTTTTAGTGCCACAGAATTAAATCATGCAAATAATTATTTTATTTATTGTTAATTTGTTAAATAAACATTTCAAAATTATAATAGTGTACAATACAAAAAAATGTTAAGAGTTTTTAATTCCAACATATGAAATGTGTATGGCCGTTTGAACAAAAAATTTTTTTCGTAAATTTTAGGGCGCCCACTAATTGTTGTGCCGAGTGTATTTTGAGGGGATCTCCGAATGATATTGTCCAATTTATATCTTCGACAGTAACACAAAAAGGAACCTGTTAAATTTCATTTTACATTAGTTTTTTTTCTTTTGCAATAGAAATAAAAAAATATTTAATACATGTAAGTTCATAAATTTTGAATGAATCATTTGTTTTGTTTAACAATGTGATAACAATTCAATTGGTCGATGACCAATTAATTAACAATTTTTAGTAGATTACAAATCTGGGCGCACTTATCTGACTTTTTGCTTTTCTTTCATTTCCTTTTAAGTGTTCTATAAAAATACACTATATAGCCAGAAACATGTCAACCTAATGAAGTTTTCAAAACAGAAACTAGATTCTGCTCATTCAAATTTATTTTGGACAAAATTTTACTAGACAATTTTTGATTAAGACTCAACATTTATATTTGCAACTTAAAGTTTGAGAGCTCAACATTGAGTGGTAGAACAAATTTCGCGTTAGCTTCTTCTTGTTATCGAGTAGTTTGTACGTCTTTTAAATATATATTTCATTAGCGAAAGCAGGTGTAGATATAGTATGAATGGCGGTGTAAATTAGGTCGACCTCGTAAAACGAGATTATCCGCCGGAAAGATGAAAGATTCTTTTCCTTCGAATCGAAGTTCTTCACACGAAGGGCTTGATCGGTTCGCTGACCTCGCAGCACGAATCGGTCTTCAGCTCTTCGATCGCTTCTTGCGGATGAATTGAGAATGATCGAGGCTAACGATAGGTAAATCCTCTGCACGTCGCGTCTGCCAACTTATAGTTGTCCCAACCAATCTAAATCGTTGTACGTTGATTCAAGCTTCTGCATTCAATTAACGCGAATTAGGCTAACGTGACCAGTTATTGACACCGGCTTAATGGGTTTATCGTCGCTACCATAATTGAGCACTTTTGTTAACATACTCACACGGGCGTGTTGCAAAGATAAAGCTAATGTAACTTCTCCACTTTATAGGCTCTCGGTTTATTTTTTATCTGTTATTTAATATTACTGTTTTTTATTCACTGAAAAAGTGTATATTATGTGTTTTCGGTCACTTTACAAGTTCAAATGTCTGAACGATTATAATCAAGGCTGGAAATTGCAATGTGATCAATTTTGCTCACGTTCCATTGAAATAACAGCGCAAAGAAACACTCAGAATTTTGATTTCTCATTTTAATCAGTCAAATAAAATTTTTCCCATTTATAAGTTTGTTTTAAGTCTTTAAAGTGTATATCATTATTTCAAAATAGTTTGAGTCTAATTTTAGTAAATAATTTTTCC
Source organism: Trissolcus brochymenae (assembly GCA_030523145.1). Lineage (NCBI taxonomy): Eukaryota > Metazoa > Arthropoda > Insecta > Hymenoptera > Scelionidae > Trissolcus > Trissolcus brochymenae. Next base: position 82,892 of record JAQQRF010000048.1, on the reverse strand, counting down.
CAACGTTTAAATTTCATTCCAATTTCTTTGGAATTATCAATCATACCTATTCTTGAGTCCTCTGTAGTGTATCGGTGGTACAGCGAATCAAAAGCAGTGTTCTAATTGGTCCACGTAAATATATTCCTAATTGCAAATAAAAAGTAAATGAAGGAAAGTAGAAATGAAAAGAAGTATTTATAAAAAAGCTGTCATCGATTATTAGATAAAAGGTCAGCAGCGATATTAGCAGCACTATTGATCAAGACGTGATTTAGTGATCCTTCTGCATCTTGCACAACCCTTAACTTCTATTAATCATTCATTCAAATTTAGTTGAAATTGTAATAATCCCCGTAAATTCATTCATATTCCAATAAATGTTTAGGTGATTTTATACGTCTTTTTGATTTTGAGTTTTGCTCAAATATGATTCTAATTAATCATCCTTTACTTATCCCATATATTTTCATACGGAAATATTATGTGATCGGTAAAACCATCTTCTGACTTAACATCTAAAAAAACAAACATCACTCTTTGTTTGCTGAGATTGTAGGTGGCGTTTAAAAAAGGCTGAATGCTGAAGAATAAAATAACGAAAATGAAATCCATCGGAATGTGCAGTGTGGAATAAAACAATGACGTCCGATCTCGAAATTAGAATGCATTTCTCTATGCGGGTTTCATTCTGTGAACTAATATAAACTTTCACAATGGTAATTGGTTCCAAGAAAATGCTTGTATGCGCTGTTTGGTCCCCGATCAAACGAGCCTTCTCACAGTCGTACAAATGATCTCCCCTATGCGAATAAGCACCGATGCAATTGCGGCCCGTGAAATACGACCGGTACGTGCTTCGGTGTGAACGAAATTTCGCATGCCAAGCAAGAATGCCGAAGATGTTTACAAGGTGTGGCACATGACGCCAAGGATCTCCTTGTGCGCTTTTACTATTCCTCCCGCGTTCCATTCAGACGAAAAATAAATCCTCGCTCTGGCGTTTTGCTGCCCCGTGCGATGCGCCACATCGGACCCTACTCAACTTTCACTCGGGATTAAATTTTGTGCGCCGTGGAATTGATTCGTCGAAGATTGGTATCATTTACGAAAACAACCAGCTCTTGATCCAGGAATTCGTCTGGCTTGAAGTTTTGAAAATGAGAAGCGTACGGACAACGAAACGAAATTTATCTAGCCTCGTGACTCGAATGAAGATTGATTTGACTACGATTGGGTTGATGGATTTGCAGGGACAAAAACGAAGAGTTCAACAGGTTCTGGTCTATGCGATGACCTATCCAATATTTGGTTGCAACTAATGAATGAAGACATGCTTGTTGTTGAGTACAAGCAAATGGATCCTAAATGTTGTCAGACCACAGGAATTTCGGGTTCCATATAGTATATAATGCAGCAAAAGAGCTAGACGTTGAATTAGGGATTTGTGTGTAGATTTGTTGATAAGAATGTTCGATGTCTACTAGGTGTTTAGATTGATTTCATTTCTCAAATGATCACGTCTAAGCAATTTAAAATTTCAGTTCTCACGTAGACTTCTTCTTTTTGCATGAAAATAAAACTGCGCCGTCTCCAAATTCCTTCATCAGTCTAGGGACGACGTTTTGTTTTATTTTGAACAGACCAAGGAATTCGCTTTCATTTTGCGATTGCTCATTTTTTTATGAAGACGTAAATTCCAAAATTAATAATCACAAAGATCGGCTCGGACAATAAGAGAATCATGATCAAATTTATTCCCGATCCGATTTTACAGATAATAAATTAAACGATTTAGTGTCTTTCATTTCGCATCAACTCGTGCTTTTTTTCTTCTACTCGTTGCCGAAGTATAATGATAGCAAAAGGTGGTTGTTACTCAGCAAACGTTAATTTGATTGCCGATCTTCCCTCGCAAACGGTTTTATAGCTCCTGGACATAAGGTCAAGGAAGCTATCATTATCCTATATTGTAACGGAAACGAGAAAATCTCGAGTACCATATTTGTATCCATAGACCTGCGAGTTAAATGCCAATAAAATTTGTGCCTCTACGCTAAGCAGCAGGTACGTCCAATCTGCGACCTGATTTCGTCATCGCGACCTCAACGATCCCCCAATTTAATAGCCGCATGCACGTTGATGGCAACCCCACAGCCAAACGACTTTTGCAACTACGCGCCGAGTTTTACGATCAGCTTGGAGTATAATCCAAATTTAACGATTCGCGTCGATGCAATTCCCACGGAGCCTAGATCGCGGGGCACACCTACGACAAGAGGTAGCAAACCAGCAATCGTTCAGTGGGACGAGCAAGAAAGTGTATCACATCTGCTCAAATTATATCGCCTATATCATGTTTACTGAAAACAGAGTGAACGATGTAGACGTACGTGGCATCACTCAAACGCTCTGGCCGTGATTAAACCACAGTTAGTGCAGTCGCGCTTTAATAGTTTGCATTATGGTAAGAAGCGACAAATGATATAAGCCGGTGGTTACGCGCTAAATCGGTCCCTGATATTTCATGCATACAGCGCGGCCGAGCACCTTGGTAATTTAGCGAGATATAATAGGCGCGCTCGCACTAAATCAATGGCGGCGGGCGCCAGGCCTCTGATGTTCCAAGAGGCGGTTTTTGCTCACGGGAAGTGTAGGCAAAGTGAAGGTCACCCGACAATTCTCTGCACGCGGAGGGACAGCGAGCGCAATTTCAAATAAAAAACGCGCAAAAAAGCGCACGGGGCAAAAAACGAGTGCTCTCCACTGTGTGGTCCGCTATCCTGGTTGCACGGTGTGGGTGTGACCGCAACGAACACCGTGAACAAGCACTTCCAGGCTTCTGGGAAGGAAGAGGTGGTCCTCTGTCTTTCACTCGTTTCTCCCATCTGCGACGGTTTGTCTCTGTCCTCCGTGATGTCTGTAAAACAAAATCAATACAAAAAAAACTTTGAACATGACACCCTTCAAACTTTCTTACGCTCCACTAACGCTCACACTCTTCAACATCGTCATTGACGGCTTTGCTCGATTGCAGAATTGTCATTGGTCCTGCTTGACAAATTGTTCAGCTGTCGTTGCAACTTGGCATTGACCTCCATCTGCTATTATCGCGTTTGCTTCAGCTCGCAAATAAACTTTTTTTCATTCTTCTGATACAGGATCTGGGTCGAGACTTTTAATTTTGATCATCAGAGACAGATTTTTTTGAGTTCAGTAGAATTTATTTTACAAACGCCAGGTTTCATTTCGGTGCGATTAAAGGAACCCCACTAGTCGCACTCGACTCTGAGTGGCATCGCTTTTTACGGCAGTCGATTGGCATCTCGTTGGGCAACTTCTATGCTATGTGCTCATATTGCTGTACCACGTGTATTCTGCAACACATTGCAGATATTTTCATTTCTCGATTAAAATTCGGTCTGAACTTTACAAATCGTTTTGCAAGTGTATATTTGCTTGTCAATTTTTTAATTATTGTTTATTTTAAATAATTCGTCGAAATTATTCGTTTGATTATAATGATTGCATATATGAAAAATAGTTAAATTACACATTTTATTTCAGTGGAGACAGAAAAAGACAGTGTTCTGAGAATATTTTCGTATTTTTTTGTTGTACCCGTTACTGGGATTTTTTATGACTGAAACAGTTTATTAGGTGCAATGTAGTTCCAGGAGCAAGAAGCTGGTACGAAATCTTCGTTTTCTAAAACTTCCGTTTCGTCCAAGAAGGAACATCGATAATCATAAGAAGTTGCTGAGCAGCTTTACCAAGCCACTGTGTAACTTACACCCTGATGGTTTTGAGCTACTTCACGGATGAGTGGAGCTTCAATGGTCCTCCGCACCTTGCTCATTCCACAGATCTCTCTTGCCCAATATCGTTAACTTCCTTTTCTTCTAATTTTATAGTTCATCTGAACCGTCGCAAACACATGGATAAAATTGTTATGATATTTGTCCAAAAAAAAAAAAATATATTTATATAATGTGGTAAAAAAGTTCAGTCGAGGTATGGTAATGGTCGTTGGACAAAAGAACACTCTTTCAAAGACACAGGGTAAAAAATTTAGAAATGATAGAGAAAAATGTGTACAAGCAGGTGGGAGGTCTTAGGTGAAGTAATGATAAGACCATAACGATAACGATGATGACCGTTGAAATTAGCTCCGTGTCATCCCTCTTGCGAGCATCTGCGGCTCGTTTTGTGAGAGCGCTCGCGAGATGCGCGAATACCACGGTGTCGTTACCGACGATACACACTCGTTTTGCCAGGGGGTCCAACTACGATCGAATCGCGAAGAATGCAATTGCGAGAGAGCAAAGCGAGCACGCAACCAGAGGACTCGTTCGATCGCCTCTGAAGACCTTGACTTCGTACGAGGCGGGTTCCACCTTGCATGATTTTATATATGATACGGGAGATACAAGAACGATTTAACATCATGAAGATTGATACGATAAACAGAAGAGACTTCTATAACTTTATGCAGCTTGGTTTTTTACTTTTTTTTTCAATCAAAAATTAAATTATTTGGTAATGTTGAAACAAATCGTCATTTAATAATAATACAAATTTTATTGAAAAATCGAGACTTCCACATCAGATGAACCGTAGGTTAAATTTTGTTCATAATTTTATCTAGAAATCAGCAAAACATTTGTAGGCTGCAAATAAATTTAATAAAAACACGCTTGGTAACGCTTTTATTTGAGAGGTTGTTTAGCAATTTTCAAATGGAATCTCAAAGCGGCGATATCAGAAAGCGAAAAAATAGAAAAAAAAAGTTGAGACCATGGGTACAGTTCTCTAAGGAACTGTGCACATAAGGAAGTAGACAGCCGGAATTCGTACTACGTTGAAAAGACGATCGAAGCAATTGCAGAATTGAAAGTACCGTTACGAGATTAGTCGAAATGAGTGGCGTACGAGTAAGATTGATTTACTTCATCAAACTGGGTATAGGATAATTTAATATGGATATCATTTGACAAAAAGCCGAGCGTAATCAATTTCTCGTAACCACGTCTGAATCAATTTTGAATAAAAAAAAGTTGGAACAAAAAATAAAAATGATAAATCGGGTCTGAATTCAATAAATGTCATGCTTAGAAGTACTAAAACGTATGAAACGCGAGGTGTCGACGCACACGGGATATCCCACGACATCGAGATGCCTGTTTAAAAAACGGTCACGCTACTTGAGACTGAGCGTGTGGGTGTATTTTCTGTAACGACGTCTTTGCATCCCGCGGCCATGATCAGATGACATTTCAAAGTGTGTGCCCCCGTCATGCTCGTGTGATTTGAACTTGTCAAATTAATGGATCATCTTCGCTTATACGCCAGGCTAAGCTCGTTTCACCTCGATGCTTTCTGTTACTGATATAATTTCTGATCCAGTCATGCACGCGTCAATCGCGCTCGCAATATCATTGGACTGCCATGATCCTTGGCATTGATCATTTTTCACCATTTTTTTTCCACATTAGAAAATCGAACAATGTCGTATTTAATCTTGTGATCGAATCTGAGACCGTAGAAAAAACTCGGAAAAGAGAAAGAGAATACACAAAAATTGAACAATCGTAAAAAATTTTTACCCAGAAGGAAAGGTCTAAATAAATGTTAAAAAATATAAAATCTTCCACGTGTTATAATTGTTCCCTCTATCAATTATACCACTTCGTTAATCTCATTGTATAACCGCGGCTCAATTTGTACACTTGATTCAGTATATTAAACAGTAATTATATAATAATGATAATATCTATTATTCAGAGAAGCAATTAGTAATACAAAACAGAGTTATGAGTAATATGAGTGCGTTATTGTTGGACATACTCTTTGTACGATATACGTATAGGTTCGCGGTATTTCGTGCATGAACAAATCAACGTTGAGTATCGGACATTTTGTTTTCATGCACATATCCGAGCTGCGTTTATTGACTAACCGTTTGTCTGAAATATACATTAAATTATCTCATTTCAGAATGCGGTTCCGACAGCGCCGTTAAGTTTGAATTACGAAGAGGTATAAACTGGAACAGGATTACTCAGATGTTGCATTCAGTTGCTCCTTCCATCTTGGTATTAGATCGCTTCATTGTAAAATCATTCACTTTATCCATCGCTGTACTTTTATTCTCCGAGTGTAGCTCGATGTTCAAACATATCAATCAATCTTGTCTCGGAGGTTTAATTACTCGATCTCACAATGCGAAAAATTGTCCGCGAATGAGATATTGAGAAAATTCAGGTATCCATTTCTGGACAAAAAAGTATAATGAGATCCAAGAGTGAGAGAGAAGGATGAAAAAAGGCAATTTAACGTCCATAGTGTAATTTATATCACATTTTAAAGTCGAGTACCAATGTTGGATCGACTATTTATCACATCACAGAAAACTGTAAGAACAGAAATAGCGGTAACTAATAGCATTCGAACACGTTTTACTATGGTCAAATTCCTTAATTAGCAGCACCTGCTGGAAAGCCGCTTGGTTTTACATTGCAATTTTTCTGATTTCGCTACACCATAAACTTTGCTTGAGAATTTTCGTGCACATCTGCTGAACTTTTGTCTAACCTTTTTGTTTGCAATTACTTGAGGATTTGTTTGGAATTTAATTATCCGCTAGGGCTATGAGAAGCTGGAATTTTAGTTACGTTAATAGACATTAGATTTCACGTTGGCGATTCGAAACTGAAAAATGTATCTAACAATGCGTAACTGTTTCGAGTTGACAATCACCTTTTAGTGACCCTAAAAATAGTCGAAAATGATTGTCCCACTTTTATAGCTGCAAGAACATGGTAGTTTTCAAGAGGACAAAAAATGTGTGAGAATTTGAACTCCACCCGAGGCATTGTCTTTTTTTTTTATTTTATTTTGTTAAATTTTAGGTTCGTTTAATGATTCCGATTTTGGTAATGACCAGCGGTGACCTTTACCAACTTTACAGGCTTGGGATAAAGGCATTTGAGAGTTGACCCTCGCTGGGTCAACAATATTCATTCATTGGCTGGCGCGAGAATCGATTCGCCTTTTATACTCGTGACGTCTACACGATTTTCAGGCTTCCGGTACAAGTGCTTCGGATGTAACGAAGGCTCGGCTTGTTTGTTCCTGCGTTGGGTGAATCGCGGCAACGCGCGCGCGACGCCCCGTTATACAATCGCGAGAACCGCGTGCGTGGACCGCCGCCGCGGCGTGATGCTCGCGTTCCACGAATGCTCTCCTCGGGGAAAAAATGAGGTGGTCTTTATGCACGAACTTGTTCTATATTTTGTTTGCGAATTTTATGCTTGCTGATTAAAAGTTATGTCCAAGTGCGATTTAGATCTTGAAATTGCCGGCCTCCAGTCGTACGGTACCGTTTGTGTCAAACGGAACATCTATTCGGCACTTGCAATGAAATTTACAATTGCCGATTGGCACCGCTGATTATCATTCTGACTTAGAGTTTATAGCGGACATTTCGATGTCGATGACTTTGTCGGTTTATAGAGGAATTGATGTTATGTTAAGTGAGGTTTATTACTTTCATATCGAAGTTGAGCTGGAAAAGAGTCAATGAATCTCGAATTATAATAAAAATTGGCAAGACAAGGGAACTTACAGTTGCTTACGAATACTTTTTATCTCTTCTCGTGCAGCTGGAATGAGTTTATATCAACTTCGTTATTCGCCATTATTTTTATTATTATTTTTTTTCCTTCATGTAAGTACGTTATAAATAAGATCGGTTTTAATAATAATCCGATTCTAACTGTTTTCCATATCTGTTATCGGCTCGATTTCCATGAAGGTGTTATGCGTAACAAAGTATAAACGCGCGCGTGTACACGGAATAAGCTATTCGCGGCCTTCGTCGAGAGCAGCTTCGCGTGTACGAAAATATACGCTCTCTCACATACATAAAAGCAATTCATAATTTAATAAGACTGCGATTAATTGCGAAGATACGTCGTTAGCCGGCTTTTGTAACTATGCCAGCATACAAAGGATTACTTAAGACAAAAGAAGTCGAACCCACGCCATAAATGATAACTATATTTTGGCGATAGCCATTGCACAATCTGCAGCGAATTTTGTAATCGATATGATGATAATCTCACCGACCATCTACTTTTACACTGTTATTTACAATTTTGCATCTTGTTTATGTAAACTTATCTCAAGTGGTTAATCTCATGTTTTTAATTTTTCATCTCTTTCAGTTAAAAATAAGTTTTGAGTTTACGAAAGACTTATATGGATTAAATTTTGTTTAACTGAATATTCACCGCTGAAAAGTAAATTAAAAGAAAACTGAACGCCAAGTTACCATTGTTATTTCGCGAATTTAATTAGCTAGCAGGTTTATGCAATCGAACTAAGGATTGTTCATCGCAATTACTTTAGTTTTTCACCTTTCTATAAAATAGAAAGAAGATGTTTTCTAAATTCTCTATAATAGGTTAATAAATCAAAACAGAAAGTTGCGTTTCAACCATTCACATTGACTTCAGCTTGATTTTTTGTCGCTGGTTTTTTTCGGTCGCCTGAAAGTACGAGTCTTCATAATCAGTACCGTTAGTTAGTGTGGTTGCTTTGCTTATTACTTTCGTGTTGTGGGTGTTGCGTATCAAAGATCGCGCGATGCCGTGTTTTCAAAATCAATCAAACCCGAACGTAAAACGAAACGAATCAAATGAGATACACAAAGATAACCAGGGCTCGGTCTCCATCAGAGATTCTTGACGTTTTCTCTGAGCAGATTCAAGTTGTATGTTTCTGGCGTAGGAATATGCAATATAATTACACCGATTTCTGGATGCAGCGTACTATTTCACGTGTGCAATTTTCTCAACCGTGAAAATTCGTTGAATGATTCAAAAATAAACGAATATTTTTTGTACTAGTTGTAAATGACAGACATTAAGTCAAGATGGTGATTTAAATATATATATATTGTTTAATATAGTGGAGTGCCACTTGAAAGACAAATTTTACATTCCAATGAATTTAAAACTTATTACTTTGAAGAAAAATATTTGTGCGCAAAGTTTTTTCTTCACTGTTTTTTCGTCACTAGATGCGTGTTATTTTCGATCGTCAATCATGTGTGACGTTGCTAAAAGAATTTCGAATTGAAATAAATTCATGGCGGCAAAACGAGATGGTATAATTTGCGTGATAAGTATAATAATGAGGTAAGAGTTTACCACTTAACTTTGTAGAACTCAACTGGCGGATTCATGTGTAGCCAATGATTTGAAATTACAGCGCGGCTCACATTGCCGCGCTCTTAATCACTTTTTGAGTTTAATAACTATTTCTTCGGGGCTTCAATTATTATTTTGATCACTTTTCAACCAAGATAGAGACAGAATTGCAGTGATATTTGGAAACTAAATATTATTTATTTTTTTTTACTGAAGAAATTTCCAATCAGAATTTTAAATTGAGAGGCGGATTAAGCAATCAAGTTTTGTTTCAAATTCCATTATATATTTTCGACAATTCTTTAATTTTAATTTTCTAGCTAATCCGAATCAGTTAAATTAAAACGTACTACTTTGATCTTGTGCGTGCTTAATTGACTGCTGTGCTTAATTGATTGAAAGATCTGCGCTTTGAACTGCCACGTTTTCTTAATTGCGTCGTCTAATGCGAATGCCACTTGACTTATCTACTAATCAGCGTGCAAAATGTTTCAGGATCGTGATGAAGCAACGATATACTTTGCCTACTCATCGAAATATTGTGCTAGGTTGCAATTTCGCATTCGATTGGACCGGTTCCAATTTGAAAACGCGCCAAAGTATGTTTATCGATTCACTTTTTTATCAGACCCTGATGGCTAGTAACAACTTGCACATTTCTAATAACTCTGAAGGGTATAAAAAAAGAGACCGAAAGAATATACTTTGAACCGCATATACAGATTAGTTATCGAATAAAAAGAAACAATACAAATAAAATAGAGCTGAAAACACGAATTTTGTTTTTGATAACAAAATTTTGCACGATATATATTATTTCTAAAATATTCATTGATCAAACATGTCCAAACACGCGAGGAAAAAATTCGCTCCAGCTATTAAATTAAATTTCATTATACCTAAAATATAGGATGAGTAAAAAAAGTTCCAGCATGATTAGTTCCATTAGCTAATCTACCGAGGCTTTTTGCATTCAGGGTAATAAAATCAAGACATTACTGTGAATTATCAAAGTTTAAACATCTCTCTTTGAGTGTTGTTTAATGCAAAGAAAAAAATGAATCTCAATTTTCATAAATAAAACTTAATACCCTGAAATGCTCGTAATTTGCCATCATTACTCACAGATAAATCTCAAAATGCGAGTCGTAATAAGCAAATCTTGCGGAGAGATAAAATTTATAAATTGTACAAGTTGTTATTACGAGACGATTGAAATTGAAGCAACACACTGCGATCAATTAACATAACAAAGCAACGCGTTATAAATTCGAGCGAGTCGCGTTCCAAACGATATAAACGCCTCCTCGATTCATGATGACCGCCGATAACGCGCCAGTTATTTCGCTGCGCCGGAGCGCGCGCATTCATTTTGCAATTACGCAGCGATACATTGTTGAAGACGCGCTCATATATGCATAGTGTACTCAGAAGTTCTTCATTACTAACATAATTAATATGTAAATGGCGCCGGCAGATGTAATTAACGGCGCTCGAGTTGCGTTCCCGCGATTCGCCCTCAGCGAATGCCTCGTCTTTGCTCAAATTATATTCTCGTTGCCCCGGAACGAAAATATCAGGACATTACTGTGCTAGACGCGAGTGACGCCGACCGACGTCGTCCCGTGTCTGCAACCAACGAGATTTTACGTAATATCCCCCGTGTAAATGTTTCTTTATACCCGAAGTTTTATCATCAGTTTCCTCTGTGTCTTATTTAGCTTTTACATGATGTACGCGAATTTAATGAAACCTTTCTTACCTTTCTTTCCATACCAGTTTAATTCCCAAAAATTTGTTATAATTCCTTCTTTACACTTTGTTTTATTTCAAAAATAAATTTTATCAACAAATAATATTAAAATACAAATAGTCATTCATGTTTTTCTCAGGGTTTTATTTGCAACAAGAATATTTAAGTTTTTTATATGACGTTCTTAATCGACAAGGAAAAATATATTCATACGACACTGTCAGTCTAATGGTCTATAGTTTGTACGGTCTTTTAATCACATTTTCTTTACACATGATTCACACAATTTCAAACATATGATAGTGCAATTATGTCGTCATTATAATAAACAAAAGAACAACAATACAAAATAATTATTTTAATTTAAACAATTTCTCTCTTACTTAATGAATAAATTGTCATACCAATCAGATGAAATTTGAAACTGTACAAGTGCTGAGATTTTTTTGTTTTTTAATTTATAGGTACATATTTTATGAGAAATCTGTTGGTTGCAATACAAATAAGAATAAAGAAAAAGAAAAATTTATCGTTTTATAGTGATAAAATGATTCATATAATGAATTTAAGATTCATTTTTGTAAGACAAAAAAGTGCCCGTAAAAACTGCAACAATTCACTTTGCGCAACATCTGAATAACCACGTCAAAAGATATAAATTCACATGTATTACAATATCTTTCTGAGAATATAACTTTCGATTGATTATCTGGTCGTTCCGATTCAATTATAGTTAGCCTCTATCGCGACTTTGTGCGTATGTAAAAAAAGCATCGGCGGAGTGCTAAAATCATTTCGCGGTACTACGACGAATTTACGACCGCGAAATCAGTGGCCATTATGCATATTAAAACTGATCACATATTTCGGTTTGTTTGAAACGTATTCTCGTACATAAATATTCAACAGGTGTTGGCGGTCGGGAACATAATTTTTGCATAACTTTCGATTGCGCAATAATTGTGTCCGATCATAACCAGCAGGTATTCGAGATGTAAAGGGATCGGCGTATGGAAACGCAACACCTCGCGGCGGTATCAGTTTCGTCCGCACGCGAAAGGCAAAAACAAGGAGAAAGTATTTGCGAATTGACGCGATCGGGCAGCGCAGCGATAAACTTATCAAAAAGTGTTGTCCACTCTGCAGAAATCCAATGGTCCTGGCGAAAGTTTTGAACACGTGAAATCGGTTAACAAGAAAATATGTTCTCATAATAGAGGCTAATTAAAATGCAATGAATCAACTAATCAGAGATTGAATGGGTCTCCTCCGACAATGGGTCCAATCATACGTTCAGACGTTAATCTTTGATTAAAGGGTTCGCGGTGCATTTTTTTACACGCATAAAAATTGGCTCATTTATTTATACAAGATAATGATTATTGATACCCAAGAGAATATGAGGATGAGACTAGATCAGATTTTGTTGCGTGACGAATTGAGAATGCGTGGGCTGTCGAGTATTAATTTATGGTGGCTTATGAATATGGAAATATTGGTAGGTTAAGCACGCAGAGTTAGTCTTTAGCGCGGGGTAAGTGATGTCTGTCGACAGAGACATCACCATCGCGGCGTCGCTTCGTCACGCTCAGCCGACTTGGTGTGTGACGAATAGGTACGAAACGTCAACCTATGCAAAACACCCGATGGTTCAAAAATTTTAATTAAACATCGGAAGTAAGAGATGAAATTATTTGTTGCCCATCACCAGCCGTAATTTACCTCTCAACTGACAATCAGCCTCTAATTCATTAGATTTTTATTCGTAAACAAACACGGCTTGATTGAAGTCAAAAACCTGATGAATATCCTGATTATTTTTCAGGTGCGAACAAAAATGAAACATCAAATAAAATTTCAATCGCATCCAAGTCTTCAGGATGACTACTTTAGAAACAAGTTCAAGAATAGAACAAACATTGAAGGATTTCAAGATTAAGCAGAATAAGTGAATATAGGAGAGATGTGTCAATTGGCCAGGGATGTAATGTAAATGTAACAAAGAGGGTGACAGGTTGGTATCGTTACTTGTTCAAAAATAGCGCGCTCTCACGCTACGGTGGTCCCAACAAAGCAAGCGCTACAATTAATATCGCGAAGCGCCGTCGTTGGTGGTACTTTAGCGTACATGTGCATACTCGTATGCCAGGCTTTGCGTTTATGCTATACGTTCCGGGGATAATGTTTATTTGAGATAACGAGCACTATAACGCGCTCAACGACTTTACTCTATTTACATAGAAGCATTAATTAGAATATTATGGCTGAAGCGTAATACAGGTATCGTCGTCCCTCTATCGCGCAACATTTAACGAGTCGGCTGAGTGCATCATCCACTCGTTCCGACCTGATTTTGACGATCATCCGCGAGATAATAATGAATGATTCAAATTCACCATATTAAGCCCGTTTGGTCACAAATTTTGTTCTCAGCTTTCAAATCAATTTTTCATCGGTGCATGCGGCGACGATGAAACAGAAGTCTTGCGATTTTTGATCTCTTCTTGTTTTTTTGTTTGCAAAAAAGTCATAAAAAATGCATCTTGCCATGCAATGATACATTTCTGGCAATCATTATGCAAACGACGCCGTAAATCGGGTTCCTCGAGGGTCGTAAAACTGCGCTTCAAAATTTAATTTCCAGAAGTCGGCACCACTAATTACCGATCAGCCGAAAATCTCTCTCCCCCTCCTTTACCAAGAGAGAATTTGTACTCCTTGATGTTTATATCGATGCGAGAGCACACTGCTTTACTGCGAATCGCAATCTCCGAATGATGGTTGGCGCTTCTTGGAACGCGGCCCTCACCATACCGGGTCGTACGTTAATATTGATGGGCGTTGTTTTGTATTCGCTGCACCGCGCGCCATTAAACGAAATCAATTGTCCGAAATTGGCAGATCTCTGTACCCTTTACGGCCAAGCCTGCCTTGTCTTTACGGCTGTTTCGTGAAATTGCATTGAGTGAAAAAAAGAAAGAAACAACGTATTCTATCGATATGCTGCGGTCCAAATGTATGACCAGACGCAATACCCATCGAAGTATGCAAATACTTTTGAATTTTTAACTGCGCTACTCCCTTTTGCATTGCAATTTGTATTTGCAAACAAAATTGAAACAATAATGATAAATACCAAAAAGAGAAAATGCGAAGAAAGTTTTTTCTGGACAATCGGGGTTCTTTCGTTTTGCATAAAAATGAATGGGACGAATAAAAAACGAAAGAACGAGTACGTGTAAGCAAAGTGGAAAAGTTAAGTGGAGAACTGACGCGTATTCTTGAACTGCAGCATCATTCTTAAAATATTGGTTTCGCTGACAGTGGTAAGGTCATTGGACCAAGGCCAAACGGTCCTAACCATTGCGCCGAATGCACGACGTAAAACGTGAGACGTTGTTTGAGCAACGCCCATTTGGCCTTTGTTGGTACATTCGCCCTGCTCGCGATCCTTGCCTGTTCGTAAGTTCGGAGAGGTCGAGTGTACATTCGAGGTTACGGCTGCATCCTGAAACGTCTCTCAAACATGAAAGAAAGAAGACGCTGCACGCGGCGTTTAACGAGGGAGCCGCGCAACTCAGCTTCTGCAGGTGTACAATGCCGGCGTTGACAACATATTATATGGTGAGAAATTCATAGGCAAGTTCCTTATCTGTCGCGGGTACACTATGCTCATTTGCGCGCCCTCCTTTAAATAGACATGTTTTTGAAATTCTGCTGTGTGTTTTGCACAACCCAAGAGACAATGTATTGAATTCTTTATTATCAATGTTTAGCCTTTTATGTCTGTTTCGTGATGCTGCAATGTAAAAAAGCATCGTGGTTTGACACATATAAAGCCAAGCTATTTATGATACCCCTTGTAATGACTTTTCCCAACAGGTCTTTTTTTCCATAAAAGAAAGAGAAAAGAAAAAAAAACCTTATCACGCGTTTACATTTAAATAGAGCTAATAATTTGCGATTCTCCTGATTCTATTACATCTTTCAAGTAAAAAAATTTCGTTTACAGCTATACAGATTTGCAGACCTGCTCAAATTGCCCTGATGGAACAAGCGTTTAATTACCGAGGTTTTCATCAGACACTTATAGTGTCAATTTTGTATTTAAAAGTTTTACGATTGCACGGCGGGATGATTTATTGATTCGATTCGCGGTAACAATTTGGTTTTGCGCTAAACATTTATTGAGCGCAATAAAATATCATGACATAATTTTGCTCCACTCGGTGTAATATGGTACACGCGATTACGAGTTTTATATGAGTAGGATGTCGATTATTTACAGCGGAGTGTAGGAAGCTACCTCGCAAGTAAATGTACACGATTACCCCAGCGTGCTTTTCTTTCGATCGCTGCTGATCGTAGATCTTACGATTATAAGCCGAAGATCGAACAAGCTTGACGAGATCGCGGCCGAGTGCTATATGGAGCCGATACCGGGAACGATAGCAAAGGCAATAATAATGGCCGCGTCTCAGACGTAGACGTCGCGGGTGCGCGCATGATTCGTGTTTTTTTTTTCTTTTTCATCCAACGTGAATTAAAATATCTGTTTTGATTTATCTTGATCCGCCATTGACATCGGTCTTAACGATCGCTTTTACTATGACCCGATTTATGAACTTTTCTTTTATCATCTGTAAATCTGTCTAATGATTGCGATTTATCTTTGCGATCAGAGAGTTTAATCGTCGTTGTGCACCAATGTGTTTTGTTTATTTGCTATACGAGTCCCATCTTTTGAAATTGATTCTGTATCCTTTATTGTTATTGCCATTACCGTCTGAAAATGTGAAATTAAATTTCAAAGTTACGCAAACAACTGTTCGGGCAATTAATATGCATCGTTCAGTAACAAAATGTACATCCAACATTTTGCGGCAAAATTTGCGATGAAGCAACTATCGCGTGCAAATGAAAATAATATTATTTATATACTAATTAAAAAAAAGTGTATTCGTTACAATCTAGATTTTGAATTAACACTTTATTTCTGGAAGCTTCCCCTTCTTCTTCAATATGGCTGTCTTTTTATAAAAACGGAAATAGGCTAAAATGAGACAGCACTATGAAAAGAACGAATGTAAACACATGGAATAGTCACATGACCCACCACACAATCAAAGATTGTTCAGTCCAGCGATCTGCTTGGTTGACCTCACACCCATGCTGATTCGTGTTGTTCCAGAATTAAAGTGTTAACAATTTAAAACGATTTCAGAATACAATCAGAATACAAAGTAAAATTATGATACAAAACTTGTATCTAAAACCAATACAAGTACCGCTTCATAGTTACCCGGTTTAAGCTCGTACCCTAATGTAAAAATTGTTTCAACAATATATTGTAGTATATTTTTATATATATATAAATAATTTTGTTCCGAGACCGAGTCGTATGTGATCCTTGTTCTTTTTTTGCACATATGTTTAGAATGAATCAGTTTTACTCTCCGATCCAATCGTAAATAATATGTAAATTTTAGTTGAACTGAATTACTCAAATTCGTTTCTACTAAACAGCAACGGTTTTGACTTTAAACCTGTCATACTTTATTTTTTTACCGCGTGGACGAGCCATTATATCGTGACTCGATATAAGACGATCCTATTCTTATAGCTCTGTCATTATTTCGCTGATACAACGGTTTGCTGCACACTTATGAATACTAGTACCTTATCATTTCTGTGTACCAATGATAACACTGTAAACTATACTCTACGCATTCCTGCGAAGCTAAATCATCGACACATGGTTTTTAATACTCATCAACCTTTAACTTATATTATATCAGCTTGAAACATAACATATATGTATCTTTCGTGAAAGATAAACATGGGTGTTACCGACAACGGAATCGTACGCGCCAAGATTCGTAATTCTGCATAAACAATAATTAATTTTTCTCTGTCAGACTCGGGAGAAGTTGGGGAGAAAAATTATCACAGGTCGCCTCATTCTAAAATACCATTCTAATCGCGAGGGGCATTTTTCTTGAACCGATCCGACGCGATTAGAAGTCGAGCGCATAATTTGCACAACACGGGAGATGTTTGTACGATAAGGCATTCGGTATTTAGTTGAAATTGAAAATCGTGAGTGAACGTGTATGTTGAAGTCGCAATCTCGATGGCGTACCACACTAAAAGTGATCTCTGGCTCTGAATAATCGTTTACTGTTCGCGCGCGAGAAACACGCTGTCGTGTCGAGAGCGAGCCGGATTAGAGCGTGCCACGGTGAATAATGCAAATCAGAAATACAAATCGATTTTCAGTAAATAATATGGACGTCGCCTAGGGGTTCGAAATAGCGTTGAAACAAGAGGCACACCAAAACCGAATGATAATCACAATTTGCCAACTTTCTTTTCCTCTCTCTCTATGCGAATGATTTTCGACCAATAATAACTTCTACTATATGATAAAAATTTTTGAACGGTAGTTAAAAAACAATTAGAACATTTTTTAAATGATAATAACATTTTGATAAAAGAACAGTGGACGACAGCGATAAGCGAAAAAAATATGTAGAGATTATTTTTATTGATTACAAATGCGCATTTGAGACAATAGCTACATATTTTAATTAATATTTTTTTTTATATTATACGAGGTAACAATTGTTGCTGGTTTCGATCATATGTTTTTGGAAGAAAACAGTGTAGTTATGTGAATGTTGTAAAGCCAGAAAAAAACAACATTTTACATGATTTAAAAAAATGACCAATTGGAAATGAATAGAGATTTGACGATTTGATATAAAGATGAGTTTAATGAGTGTTTGAAATTTAAGAAACATGTTGCATATGTAGAGGATAAAGTTGATGGTAACTTGGGTTTACAGAATAGGGTTGTTAATTATATCGGACCCTTTAAAAAGAACATAATTTACAAAATCATGATCGCTCTAGACATGGAATACTGTTTACCGGTGTTTCTCTATACCAACTGAGAGGAAGTAGAAATGTTACAGTTAAAGAACAGGGCCATGCGAAAAATCTTACATTGCGTGTGCAATATATTGGAGTCACAACATATGATTTTTTTTTTAACTATTGACGAGCGAATAAAGCGAAATGTGTTGATTTTAGTTTTCAAATTGAAAATTGGTGAAAAGCTCTGCGAGAAAGTAAAATATGTTCGTGGTAGAACAATGCAGCAGAGCAACAATATTGTAATTAAAATATAAACGAACGATGGGAGCTCAAAGGAGTTTATTGTATAAAGATTTTAAATTATTTAACGAGATCCTAGAAGATTAATGAATTATTTCGGACGGAAGACAAATTAGTGCGATCTATTTATTTGTTTATATTCATTTATATATAATTACGTGGGTCGCAAGTTTATCTGAGTGTCTGTAATTTATTAGTCTGTCCTTTAAGTTGTCCTTTATCTGTGATGTGAATATCTCTTTTTATTTATTTAATTAATTTATTTATTTAATCCCGTATGAACGAATGGAAAATATGGTACATTTATTGAAACCGCACTTACACCAAAAATATTACCATAAAAATTTTGCATATAAAAATTTTTTTTCTGACTTGAAAATACTAGCTGCGAAAGCTAAAAGTAAATTATAAATAATTATATTAAATTATAATAAATTACGACTGAATTAGAAGATTATGTGATAAAAACTAATGGTTAACATTCGATTTTTTTTTCGATGCAACGTCTTAAACACGAAGATAAAATGTCCTAAATTTTTTTTTTATTTTTAATCGATTGCAGCACTACCTAAAACGAAAAAATTTAAGTTTTAAATATCAAGGTCAGACAGTTCAAATTCTAAACTTTTATTTTTTTTTTAATCATTTTTTTTCGATAAAAAATAATAATATAAGTTATAAAAGTTTGAAAATGTTGAAAAAAATTGATCAAAATGAAGTGTTGCGTTTTGTTTGGACTAGAGTATCTATTTTTTCAGTGTCTTAATTTGCTGCTCCATTGAGCCTACCAAATGATTATTGGCCTATGGTTCGGCACTGCCATACGATTGGGTAACCGACAATCTAATGCTCAAAAAAGTTCCAATGCCTATGCAACAATTACGCACATAATATAGCCCAGCCTGTGATCGCGTCGTCGGTTGAGTCATGATATAATTACTCCTGATAAAAACAGATGAATAACATTTGAATAACATTATATTTCACTTGTCGTTAGAAAAATTGCCGTTGTCAGTTGGACGAACATTTTTATCAGCAGCACGGCTGAAATATTCGTCCTTTGTTTAGACAATAACAATCTGATTAGAAATCGTCGGCTCTAAAATGTGCGCTGCCGCTAAATGAGCGATCGATTGGAAATGAAAAACGAGAGATTTTGCAGAATCATCATGAAGTCATCAATCGTATATTGGGCGCAGAAAAAATCGAGGATCCCCTCCGACGACCTAAATCAAAACAACCCACTTTCGTTTCATCCCGTTCAACATTTCCTATTGCGTCGCGAATGATAAATCCTCCGAAGGACAATGTTCGCGAGAAGTGTTACAACGAGCGCAAAATGCAAAATACCAGGGAACAGTACGACGGCACGGTCAAAAATCCAGTCGAACGTATACTTGCGCTGAAACCTGCTCTGAGAAGAATTCTGAAGATAACTCGGAAGTGAGCGAAGAGAATTTCTAAACCATCCTAGTCTGCGAAATATATTGAGCTTGTCTATCCTGCCCGCTGCGCTGGATAAGTTATGATCACGCTCGTTCGCGGTATGAATCATCGAGGACGTGTGCATCAAGTAAAGAAGGAGATATATAAACATACATATACATCAGAAATGAAAAACATGAAACAAATAAAGCGCGAGGGGACTAATTAATACGGAATTAATTGTTCGATAATGAGATACTAATCACGCTTCCCGGAAAAGAGCCTTTGACCGCTATAATATCTGATTTCTCATCGACGCCATTATGTGGTACAAAAGTTCTATGAAACTATATATTTACATGCTTATAAACACGCACCGATTAATATCAAACAACGAGAATGATTTCCAGTTTCATGCCTTGATTACGCCGCTTTGTTTAGAATTTTTGTGATAATCTCACGTATAATTTTATCAATAAAAACTAACTGATTGACAAACAATTTTGTGTAACAAGCATAAAAAATATTCTAATAGATCAAAAAATCTTAACGTTGTTTTTATTTCCTAATATTGTTTTAAATGTTTTTTCGTTCAGTTAAGATGGTTATGTAGTTTTCGTTTAATTTGATTCTTCGAGTGTTTATGTCGTATAAGTAGAATAATTTTGTTACTTTTTTCGAAATCATGCGTTCATCAATATAAAGCGCATTCATATTCGACATAAATGTACGTTCAGTCACTCGAACGCACGTGATATTACGATGGAACACAAAGGAATAAGTGATTTAGCATTTATCAATTTTTTTAAGTACAAGTTTTTGCGTGGTTTATTACACCACTTAGCCATGCGCGAATGCATGAATTTGAACCAGGTGGCCGCTCTTGAAATGATAAAGCTACCCCTTGGCTATTCAGCGTTTAGCATTCGCGCGATGTTCCGCTGATATTAGCATAACGTCGTACGAATAAGGCACGCTGCGGTTCGTGTTTATAAACATGTTTTGCTATACAGATATTGTACCTCATACAAAAAAATATCAACCACAAACTATCAACTCTGATTTCATACTATTTCAGAGAAATTAAAAATTAAAAAAAAACTGTTCCTAAGTTTTAATCATATTGATAACTTTTTTGCACGTTTGTACATTTTTTTTATTACATGAAAAGTCCTAAGTAAGTTAATTGATAAAAGAGTAATAATGTTTTTTTGTAAAGTTTTGACAGAAAGCTGTTTACATAGTGCTATTAAACGCAGACCATCACCAGTAGTCTCTTTTTCCTCGGGTCACTATGTCGGAGAAAGGAGTTCATCAGACAGCGATAAAAACATCTTAAGGGACAGAACGATTGGCGAAACATATGTATAAGATCAACCACGGACTTGGCGCAGATCTCCTGCGGAAACGGCATTCCTTCTACAACCAATCTCATATGCATATTTTTCATTTTGATGTCCTTTTTTTTCTCAAAGCCCCCCATCTTGGAGGTTCATTTTTTTCCATTCCATCGTCGCATATCCGCTGATAACTTTTTCATTAATTGGAGATCCTTTGGTGAGATAATTTATAAACAAGTTTGTAGGTGTCTTTTTGAAAGAGTTCATAACATAAATAAAAAAGGCGAACGAGTCCTTTAAATTAGGCGTGACATAATTCATACTTTAAATTTGCCCTTGAATTGGGTAAAGTTGTTTTATCAAATACATTTCTGATGAAATTTCTTGTTCGATGGATTTGATAACGATTCGTGTTATATTATTCTATATACTATAGCTTTCATGAAAACTAAAATCTAATGTCTCTAATATCTAAAACTTAGAAAGTTCAAAATATTAGTGGATAAAATAGCAAAAAAATTTTGGAAGTTTTTTATTATAAATACATGGGCGAACATGATGTAAGTATTTTGTCATCTGAGCGTAAAACAGGATTTAAGTTGAGAAATATGTGTTTTACTTTTCTCATATGAACGTTTCGAATATTTAGTGTTTGCATTTTGATTCCTTTTATTATTATATTGCTCGCAAACACCTTCAAATTACGAGGGGCTGATTCCTAGCTTGATAAATATATTGAATGTTTGTGTTAAAAAAAGTGATTTAGAGAACAAAACCTTCGTGATTTCTCTATGCTCAGATAAAATAGACGAGAACACTAAAATCTTATTCAAATTTTTCAAATCGCTTCAAAGTTAAAACGAGGCATAATCGATTTGGTTATCAATAATTACATCATTTTATTTTTCTTTGTATGCCATCAGTGGTGTGTGTGCTAGAAAACAAAACAAAAAACTGTTGATTTACACAAATGGTATGCTAATCTTGGCGTTTTTCTCTGTTTCAGATAATTCTTCAGACGGTGAGTTGCACAATAACTTTTTCAAACAAATGGCTTCTTTTATGCTACAAGTGGGAACAAGGATTTTTTTTCAAAAACAAGAGTCGTTTCTTGTCAGGTTTAACAATTTTTCGTCCCGAATACTGTCATCATGAAATATTGATTTCTCGAGGATGCATTTGATATAAATATTTGATAAAAAGAACTATAAATCGTTTTTCAAAATATCATTATGTCTTAGCATAACCATTAATTTATTTATCAATCATTTATTAATGTATTAATCATGGTTAGTATTAATTAAATGAAAAAGCAAAATTCTAATTACGAACCAAATTCATATATATCTTGTATTAACGATCGTGGTTAAATCTGCATACACACAGAAATTTTGATAGCTTAAGTATGTGACATACTTACCAAGTATGGTAAGAACAAAATGTTCAAATGTAAATTGTTTTTGGTAATAAATATTGAGCGTAACAATTAAAAAAATTAAGAATAGAATAAAAGTAACGAATTTTAAGTCAAGTATTGTGGAGAAAAAAACAGGTAGTTTATCGTCACTCTTGTCGATTGTCTAATTAACTTTGGTCAATCGAACAAAACAATATGTTAACGCCGGGACGGAAATGTTGCCAGTGCTACCGGATCGCTAATCAGACGTACAAAAACGGCATTAGGTTGAGATGATCGGCTGTGTTTTATTTCTCAATTTATTTAATGTCCGATACGTGACTGGCTGAAAATATTGGCGATGATGGTAGGGACGGATGCGCGCCATCGGCATAAAAAGCATCAGGATTCTCACGTTGCTCAATGATCGCGCGTGTCGTTGCACTTGACCCGCTGTTGGTACAGCGCGTAATATATACGCGTACGGGCATGTTGCGCTGGACGCATTTACTTTATGCTCATTTTCATCTCGCATAGTAATGGTTCCCAGCTCGTAACGCACCAAACGCTCTCTGCAATGCTCGGTTGCGCAACCGCGCGAGCGAGCTCTTCCTGAATGTGTCTGACGTAATCCTTATCTACAGAGAGCATTGCACATACGTAAGCCCCAAAGAAGATCCTGTTAGGATAATCGGATCCGACCAGCGTGTGCTCACCGCACGCTCACCATCATTACATTCAAAAACTGTATCTCACTCGACTTTTCATCATACAAAAACATTAACGCAGTTACACTCTTTTACAATTATCCTAATTGTCCCATAAAGCTGCCCATGTATATGTTTTTTAATTTTTTATCATTTATAAAAATTCTTCAACTTTTAGGAGATTATTAATAATTAAAATGAAAAGATTGATTAAACACATTTTGTTGATTGACAAATTTCGTATTGGTTGAAAAAAAAGTGAGATTATACGATTATAATTGTGTGCCTTCAAATTTACAGAAAAGAGTATAGTAAAATGAGTATCATCCCTTGTATGGACGAAGGTTCAGTATCAGTTGACCGTTGAGAGAGCATGAGACCAATGAACTTTTGTAACACGGCGCGCTTCTCAGTTATTCGCATCTAAAGCATCCGCTAAATCGCTCTTCAGTATACATTAAATGGCTTTTCGGTGGCCATTTATTCGTTTTTGTTGTTATTGAACATGTGACGTTTAATTCGGGAAATTTATGAGTGCAATCAGACAGGGGACACTTTATCGACAAAAAGGCACTCAACTTTTGTCACGCAGGAATTTTATTGTAATTTATTGTGTGGTCTTTCATGAAAAGAGATGAGGTCAATGTTCTTTACAATGCAATTTTCGAAACAGAAAAAATTAGAATTTTTTATTTCTGAATTCAGAACGTCAAAAGATAAAATAATTATTTTGCTATTCAAGTTTTATTGTAAAAAACCGATTGATACATTTTCTGATTCTATTTATATACCGAACAATTTAATTTCAAAATTACTCTTAAAGTTTCGAGATAGTAGAAAACTTGTATAATCGAAATTCATTATTGAAATTTCTCCCATGATTCAAAACTTAATTAACTCTTTTTGACCGAAATTTCAATTCAATTTGTTGAAATTAATTTGATAATGTATATAAATACCAGGATCCAAGATATCCGAATTGATATTGGAAATCGTATAACATATTCTCTTTTCATATAAATTTTCATGCGAACGTATTCATTTCTAATTATCACATCTGAATTAGAAAATTCCTTCGCTGTAAAAGTTTTCAATAAAATAAGAGTGTCTTATTAATATAATAAAACATCCGTTAGCATTCATATCCAGTCGTGTAATTGAAATTAATTATATTCAAACTCAAATGTGAGAATTGACTTAACGTTTCGCATTTTTTCACAGTTCTATGAAGATTACAGAAATTGTTAACATCAGATCACAAAGGTTAATCTTGCTCGAAATATTAAAAACATTTAGATACTTGATGGTGATTGTGATCTTTGGACCTATTCCGAACCACACCTTGTTTTTTAAAGTTACAGAAACGTGCAGTGATAATCAACATGCATTGTTTAATTCTTTTTTTTTAATTTTTTTTATATGGGAAAATAATTTTTAATTGTAATCTGAATGTCGAATTCTAATAATTTCGCAATCACGTATAGAAAATTTTCCACGATCCACGATTATACACGGGAAATTTCCAAATAGTAAATGAGACTGAAGACAAAACGAAATGAATAAGTAAAAATCAAACAAACCATTCGAAACGACATAATACAATGCGTCAATCTTTGCATAACAGAGAGCTATCAGGCGCAGCACCTGTTATCAAGAGTCATTCTCGTTCGACCTCAATTCGAAACGAAAATATACTTCTCGCTTATCTCGAACGTCTCTCTTGTCACTGTATTTTAATGTTTATTACAACGCGAATAAGTCAAAGGAGTCAATTACGTAAGATTTACTTTTATGCAGGTGTCATAATGTTCTTTACGACTAGATTCAAAAGGGTTATTTATAAAATGAACGATTGCTTAATCTATTCTGTTGCCATAGAAATAGTCGCTAAAAATTCGACCATTTAAAATATACATGGGGTAATTTTGAGATAGGCCCTTTGTCGTCAGAGGCGACGATTTATAAAGAAGAAGTAAAAATAATTCAAATTTTTAATGGATAATGATCAACTTAAATAAATTAATAATCGTGTCATGTTTAAAAATCTTGATGGGCTCTGTTTCGTAACGTACTTGTACAAAATTTGACACTTTACGACTTTATTGTTTTAATTTCAAAATATAATTCTGCTTAATTGTATATTTTATCTTTAGATAATATTTAAAATCTAAAATCTAGCTCGATAGAGATGAACAAACGTTATGAATACATGTAAAATTTGGTTGATGAGTTTTTACAATCACATACCTTAGACCTGTTTTAACTATATATGAATTTAACTGAACATTTGGAAATATATAAACAAAAATGTTCATAATTCGACAAATAATTATTGGTTGGTAAATGGATGGCAAAAAATGGTAATTCAGCGCGATGAACAAAAACATTTTGAGCCGTAGAAAACGAGCAGCGCAATGCAAAGGAAGACTATTAGTCGAGAATTCGTTTGAAAAATCGACTGTCTGAGCGCGGAGGCGTATAGAGGCGTAAGCACGTGCACTTTTGCGCTCGCGCGTGTATCTGCACAAGCGCGTGCAAGTATGTGCGTACGTAATATGTAGGCGTTATCGATCGGGCCCCCGGAGGCTTCACGACTTTTTACGCCAAACATTACCTGATGCATATTTCATTGGACGTATTTAGAGTGTCGTTGATAAACGATACAGTTATATTGATGCCGCGGCATTTAAAGATGGCCGTCGCAAAAAACATTCGCATTCCGCCCTGAAACAAAACAGTAAAGCTTTTAGAAAAGTTTTCATACAAAAGTCTATTTCGTCACGTGGCAGAAATAACAGTTTTTGTCTTTCAAATTGTAACTTGGAAAAATTTCCATTTCTTTGAATATAAAAATTGGAAATAGTTTTTGCCAATAAAACTATTAATTGTTCTCAAAAAAATAATAATAATAATAATAAATAAATTAATAAACAAGTAAAAATGATTAGTCATTAAATTGAAATGTTGGTCAGCCATTTGCACAATAGCACAATGCCAATATCCCGTTGTTTCAAAAAAATTTTTCCTCTGCGAAATCAATGTTATGTTGGCACAATTGTTATGATAAATGCGTGGCATTCTGAGTGTAGGCAATGAAATACGTACATTAATACATTATATGTAAATGTAGGTGAAGAGTCCTCGGAGAAGATTACGAATGAACGAGTGGTATTAATGAGAGTCGGTTGTTATTTGAGACACTTGTTGCTCGCGGAGACATGAATGAACGAATGCGCAGGATGTGATGTTATTGTTGCATACTTATCAGCTACATAACTTGCATTAACAGTACAGACTGCTTCTGAGTTTGAACCAATATTAGTGTTGCACTTGCGAAACAAATCATAACCTATTTCATAATTTCATTTCAATACTATAAAAACAAAATTTTTATCGGGGCTTTGAAAGATTAAACATGATCAGTTTTCAAATTATTAAATCATTTCTATAAGAGTTTCATCGGTGTCTTAAAATAATATATGTTCATTACAACTTTAAAATTCAATCTACTGAAAAAAAGTAACAAAAAAAATCAGTTATTTTAATTTAAAATTTGTCGGATGTGCGAAGTAAACTTATGAGTGCGCCACACTCCTGGAACGAATCCTGGAGGTATACACGGTCCTCAGATTATATACAAACGAAAATCCGGTCATTGCTACATGAGCAAATTCATAATTACATAGATACATAGAGCAAACAAATTATATTCATTTCAGTGGCACACATTTAGGAAGCTATTTTTTGTGTCCAGGGGATCATCAAGAACTGAAAAAAATAGGGTCCAAACAAAGCCCAAAATGACACGTTTAAATATTTAAAAAATTATTATTATTATTAGGAGCCTTTTTGAATAAGCGTACAAAAAATTTAGCCGCCATTAATTTTAGGTAACTCATCTAAACCATGATTTCCAAATAAATGAAATAAATAGTTTATACGAAAATAAATTTTAATACAAATTCATTTCACTGGATAGTATATTATTTAACTTTCGAAATTTGGGACAACATGAAATATATTATTTTACATCTCATCACTTCCCTGATGCAATTTTAATGCATTTCTCCAATCTCGTATTAGTAACCTGTTTTTAGCAAGTATGTGCATATGTCATTAGTTACGTAATATTGAATAATGCTAATGACGCTACATAGGTGCGTAGGCTCTATTCACTGATTTTCAATTTTATGTTTTCTCACGGTGAAAACTTGTTTAAGGACAAAATTCGATTGCCATGATTCATAGCGCGTACAAACATTGTTGTTAATCAGAAGACATAATATTTTGATTTATATAACGATAACTGTGTTATTAATCCCAATGATTATCATAATTATGAAACGTAATGGTAATGAGGTTAGCGCGCGTGTAAATATCAAATCTTTCTATACAGCTTGTCCGGCGGTTGATGTGCAACCATTGGTTAATAGTGACTGAATGATGGATAATTATCAATTGTTATAGGTAAATGGCTGATGATTAGTACACTAGATGAACGTAGTAATCTTTCTAGTACCTTAAAAATTAGACTCTCATTGATGAGGCATGATTAATGCGTGAGAAACTCTCGACATGTTTTTGTAAGGCTTGTGGTAATTATTATTTCAAACTAACCAGTGCTAAAACTTACAGAGTTTTAGAATAATAATTTTTTTTTAATTAATGATTAATTTTAACATCTCTTTTCATTAAGCATCTCAAGTTGCAATGCATTTTTATAATAACTAGAGAAAGTAATATATACACTACAAAAGCAGTGGTTGCCAGAAGATAAACATTTGTTCTCGGTTTTTATTCGATTTCTGATTGGCTCGCGGGTAGAATTTGGATTTTTCGGAATAGATTTGACAGTATGGCATGCAACTTTTTGACTGACAGTAAATTATAACAAAGAATAGGTTAAAAGAAAATCAAAATAAATAGGAGGCGCGCGCTCGATATTAGTATAAGGGTGAATTCAGAAAAAGTTTTACGATTTCAGATCAAAAGCGTCAAATTGAAAACGATAAATTTCTAGTCATTTAATTTTTAAGATAAAAGAACGAATCGAAATATAAACTCTATGGCATGTCCTTTATATTGAATGTCAACAAATTTTTTCTTTTACAAATTACAACACATAAATAGAAAATTGAACTTTAACAGTATATATTATGAAGAACAACCAGAGATTCCGTTTCTCTATATACTGCTCTAATAATTAAGTTTTTTTTATAATCTGATTGAAATAAATTCCTGTCGTATGAAAAAAAAAAAAAACAAACAAACAACCAAATTTTATAATTAATTGCCCAATTTTTTAAATTTTATTGTCTGAAAATTACCATTTTGTTTCATAAAACTTAATCAACCATTTTTATTGTATATAAACTTTTCTACCATATTTACTGAATGTCTGGGTTCGCTGTTCGAGAATGAAATCGAAATCGCAGCTTGTAGAGTGCAAAATCACTTTCTGTATATGTGTATGCGATTCGTTTTCGCAGGCTGTCGTGATAAGATGCCCTAAATATAGGAGAGTTTCTTGCCGAAGATTGGCGGTAAAAACATTATAGTGGGAAACAGGTGCAACTCCAGTAGACCTGGTATTACGCATACCAGACGCGCACGCAGCTCGTTTTTGACCTTGACTTTAGGTCACGTACATGCTTATTATACGCTGCGTACCGACCAGTGTTACATGCATCGTCTGACTTATTTTGATCGCCTCTATCGTCTCTTCTCACGCAGCTTGAATACAGTTTCCACAGCACGGATATAAAAGTTTTGGTGATCTAAGAAAATACGACTTAACATTTTATCACGTTTCATTTATTGGATTTTGTTATCGTAATTTTTATTACTTCGGTTGTTTTATATCTGAAATCTGAAATTTTTTAATTATAAAAAAAAGAAATGCGACAAGCAAACATTCATTTGTTGTTAGTGTGAGGAATCCATTTAGTTGGTTGTGACATTATGATTGTGATATGTCTAATCTTGAGTTCAGTAATTCGTCAAGAAAAAGGATGATAAATACGATGAAGGTCGGAAGATGAATTTTAGGATAAAAATGTTGGTCAGCGACAAAATTTAAAGGTTAACATTTTTAAATGGGTTGAATAACCGTGCAACAAAAAGGACTGCGTAGGTAGATTTGAGTAAATGAGTCCTTTCCTTTTGCATGTTTCGAGGAACGGTTTCTCGTGTGAACCGTAACACGTACGTGTACGTGTAGCATACTGTTTAAAGTTTGTCGGAAGTTGGTTACATCCGTAACCTAATTTCTACCTTGGTATACGGTACGAGCGATTTCCAAAAATATCTCGTTCAGATCCACGACTGAGATATGCTACCTTATTCGAATATATCAACCTTGGTAACTTATGAAATGCAGAATTGTGATTGTCAGATAGTAGAAAATATTTCTTTACTTATTTTAATTCCTGATTTTTGGTATGAAAAAATATAGAGATTTTATTGAAATAATAAATTATATCATGAATAATTGATTACTTCTATATTGAAAATTATCAACTCTGAACAAATCTTTCAGCGTAGTTAAAAAAATTTCCAACTGCAGAAGGATCAATTCATAAATCATCGGAGCTACTACGCTATAGTGGATCATTGAAATGGATAATAATTTATATGTAATCGGCCTATATAATAATTTGGAGTGGTAATTATATTATAGATGATCTCACCCCGGGGGATCTGCACTATTTTTTCATCAAAATTAATTACAAAGAATTCGGGCGGTAGATTTACGAGTTGTAGATAATCGAATTGCCAATTTAGACATAAATGTTATCAATAAATTATTATTTTTACCACTATTTTTTGTGCGTCAAACTGAAGGAAGAAATTAAGGTTTAAACTTGTGCTATAAAAGATCCATCAATTTTATTTAAATTTTTCATCGGTGTTGTCCAACAAAAAAATATGTTCAAACGAACCTAATCAATGTCTACCGGGCAGATTCTTCCTCGGCTTAGCTTAGACTTTAAAATGCATTTAATGAGATGGAGGCGTTTGAGAACCGCAGATCCTTAGATTGGCGGCATTTGTCTGGGCAGCGAATTCTTGTTTAAGGGCCTAGACTGTTGGGTTAAGTGGCGGCAAAGGTGTATAATAGGGCTTGGCGTCTGGCGCTTCGGGCTACTCTAGTTTGCTTCATTGAGAAAGCCTCAAGAGTCGCGCATAGTTGTTCCTTCGATATTCCGGCACGAGCTTTTATGTTACACCCAAGCCGCTTGCCTCTGGGCTCGAAAAGTGATCGCAATAACCGAGGTGTTCCAAGTTAACGCGTTGACGAGCTTTCATGGCGCCTTGGCCGCGAGTACCAATTAAAATCTCAGTGTAATTTGAAATCAAAACCAAAGGAAATTGATCTATTCATATTTATGGAAAATTGGAATAGCTGTGTAAAATTAATCAACTTGAATCAAACATTTTTATTACAAACCAAAAAATTTTGTCATAAATAATCCATACTTGGATTTTATCGCCAACAACTATATCCATCCCATCGGAACTGTCCGCTAAATGATTCATACCCGAGTTATTCGCTTGTACACATTTTCATGTTCACAATTCAAATCGAGTACATAAATCCTGCGACCATTTGGATTACATACTCTCTTATCGGCGAAAAAAGGGCTCGTGTTCTGGAACCGTTTGATTGGACCGCGCGATACCAGACAAAAATTATATTTCTCATCGAGACCGTTATTTCGATGCGTTATACAATTTTAATTTTTCGTTGTCTTGTGCGGTTATCCAAAAAAAGTCAACACTTATTGTGCAATAAATGAGCATCACCATCAGGCTAGTGCGTCTATATATATGATTAAAACCACTCGAAACGTTCGATTAGACGCCGAAAGACATCTTATCAATAAATTTATTTCTCCTGGAAAATTTTTTCTTATTTTTTCTGACTTATTTTTGTCTAATTATTATTAGTAGCATTTGTTGTCTAATTATTGTAATTAGGTGTTGTTGAGTTGATAAGAGATGTTAATTATACAAATTTGTAAACGTGAGAAGTACTTCAAACTTTGAATACGAATTTTAAAATTTGTTAACAGTGAAAATGAAACTTAAGAATACTTGGTTGAATATTCGAGTTGGAACATCATAGGAGCTTATGGTATATGTATGTGTCCCTTTTGTCGTCAGAAGTAAATACGCATTTGCGTACACGTGCGCGCATAAAGGTCGTGTCGCAGGCAATCGAGTGGAGTGTGCGACATTGAGCCAAGGTCATTGCATGGCTCGCTGAAACAAGATGCAAACACGGGTACATATCCGCAACATGGTCCGACGCCGGGTACCCGGTCGAGGTCGCAGCACGGGAGAACGGCGTTGCGTTTCCGTGGCACGGATAGCCAACCCAACACCCGGCGCATGCTCACGAATAGTGCAACCATTCCAGCTCTATTCTCGAGCTCTCAGCTGGCCAAGGGTACCCGGCGGAACGACGACCGTAAAGGTCACGGCAGTTTCGCGCACTTGTATGCGGAAGCGAACCCCGACAATTCTGCTGTTATTACAGAAAGCACAAAATTGCCGGTCATTGTATACGTTTCCGACTTTTGACGCCGTCGCCGTCGTTCTGTACAGTTACTCAAGATGCCAGTTTTCATTTTGTTGATTTTGCACGAGAAGATCTGGTGTACAGTTATGACTGTGACACTAGCAAAAAGAGAAACAGAAATACAACATTTTGAGGGACTAACATTTGTGACTATTATTATTTAATTTACTTAACTTAATATCGGTGAGAAAAAAAAAAAATTTTGTTCACAGTATCAGTAGGTAAAGAAGAAAGCAATGAATTGGTTGGAATTTTATTTGATAGCAGATAAATATATATTTGCCAGACTATTAGATAACGCGCTATATATATGAGTGCGTATAATTTGCTGGGTAATAACCCAGGATTACTCGCTGTCTCGGCCAATAGAACGAATGACGTCTGCTTATTATCTCACTGATACACATTTAGCCTTGAAATTAACTTCTCCTACTTCTCGTTTCAGACGCAATATACATCAATGTAGCTTGTTGATTGTCAGTGCTCTTATGCCAGCCGTTATCATACGAGCTGCATCATTTTTCTTTCTTTGATTTCAGTGATAATTTTTAATTTTCAAATTAAAAATTATGTTAGAACAATAAACAAAATTTGTGACTAGTTTCGTTGATACGCGCCTTACATTGTTCATCAGTCTACGTTCATTAAGAAAGAAGTCGAATTTTGTGCTCTGATTGAAATGGATGCAAGAGTGAAAGATTTTATCGAGCAGCAGGTGATTCCAGCCCTCAGCAAGGTCCTGAACAAATCGGTGCCGGCCACTTTCACTACTTCCTCACCCGGAGGTGCTTTCTACATATCTGATCTTATCATGCTAGAAATCAAATTCGAGGACGATCCCGAGCCCATTCACACACTGATCAAGCGATGGTCTGACTTGGTGCCCGATGCAAATATGTTCCAGGCGATGTTCGACAACGAAATCCTTTTTTACACAACATATGCGAAGCATTGTACGATTAATCTACCAAAACTCTACTATTGTCTAAATTCTGGCAAGGATTCCTTTTTAGTTATTGAGAACGTCAACCCCAGGGGATATTATCTATGCAAGAAAGCTTATAATTTGGATATGGATTACATCTTGGCTTGTGTCAAAGAGATCGCTCAGTTCCACAGCACAGGTTACGAGCTAAAGATAAAAATGCCAAACGAGTTCAAGAAAATCGTAAATGACATCCGAGACTGGAAGTACAACACTGAAAATGACATTTTTTCCAGTTACGTAAACATCATGGCACCCAGATGTTTGGAGCATCTGAGATCTATCAACTATGACAACGAATTTTGTAACATAATGCAAAAAGTCCTTGAGAACTCATTCCACAGAGTGCTGCTGGAGTGCAGAAAACCGGTGGAACCACTGGCCACTTTGTGCCATGGCGACTTTCTCCGGAATAATATCCTGTTCCGAACGTCTAACAACCAGGTAAATGTCATGCTAATAGATTTCGCGACCATTAAATACAGCACTCCTGCCTTGGATTTGTCCACCTTCTTCTACTTGAGCTGTTCAAGATTTGACATGCAGAACAACTTCGAGCAGATCTTTGGAGCCTATTGTGACACTTTGCATCGTTGCTTCAAAGAAAAGGGCATCCCCGATGTAGAGAATTTCAGTCCTGATATCCTGCTGGCAGATTATAAACGCAACGCCATCCAGGGATTTGTCACCGCTTCTTTCTTCCTGTCAATCGTTATTTATGGCAGGCCAGAAGGCAATTTTTTCCAAAACAAGGACGAGTATGTTATGAACTCATTGAAACTTGGCGGAGACGAGCACACAAAACTTCTAGCTGACATGCTGCTAGATCTGAGAAGTTCCGGATGTTTGGACAGGTTCTTGACTTGAGAACGTGGTATTAGTTTCGGATGTTCGCGCGTTCGACCGAAGTGCAAGTGCTCCGAAATGCAAACGTGTACACCAGTGGTATTTAAAGGTCAACGGTCTCTTCTGTAATTAATATGGTTTTGCAACAGAGACACTTAATACATTCTTAGAGATCGTAGCTAATGGTGTTAAGGATAATGTATTACAAACTTTGCACTTTGGAGTGCACGCGATTTTGATTTGACTTTGGATGGACAGGCATGATTATCATTTAATTAATTAATTAATGAAGATGAAATTTTTGCTTCGTCATATAACTACAATTTTTTTTCCACAGTTGTATTGTTAATGATCACCAATTGATAAGTTGTTTAGTTGCCACGACAATGTAATTATAAGTACTTTGATTTCGTCAAATCAGAAAATTTTTGTGAGGATAAAAAATATCTCAGTCTGCTTGTCTAAATCTCTGATTAAATATTCAATATAAATTTTTTTATATTATAATTCTGAACGATATTATTAATTAACATAAAAAAACTGCATTTTTACATAGTTAATGAATATATTAATTCCGATATTGAAATTCCAATTTTCGTTAATTTGTTTAGCGTTGCTTCGAGTAATAGATATAATATCCGTTACAGGTGAAAATTACGAAATTATTATCTTTATACTAGTGTGATATGATTGAAATAATATTTGAAATGTTATCAAGTGTGTTGCGTTATTAATATTATTCTAGAAAACACTTGATCAGTACATTTGTGAGGACATTTATAACAATAATCGATAAGTAATGTTCTATTCAAATATTAAAATTTGTTCATAGTTTTCACCTGTTCAACTTCTTTACATGAAAACAGTCACTTGATACGATTTATGTGATTTTTTCAAATTATATATTCGCCTGCGTTTTACCCAATAATTTCATAGGTTTTTATTTCTTAGCGATTATATAATTCCTACATTAAATGTTTGTTCATAATAAAAGAAAACAGTTGAAGCGATTGTTTCCTATTTTTTTAACATGAACCTATAGTTAGAGTATTTTCAAAACAATTCACGCCAACAATTTTTGTTTTGTCTCGCCCAGCAAAACAGGTCTTAGTAAAGTCTTCTAATTGGTGCATAGTGATGTATTGACCAGTCCTGATTGGCCGTATCTACAAGGCATATCTTCTAGTTGGTACCTAATGATCTCGATGTTAGCCAATTTAGGGTATCCAAGCCTTAACCTATTTCACCTTAGGAAATTTATCACCGTCAATAGATATAAGATGCTATGCATTTTCGGCGAATCTTTACCGAGGGCCATTTATCCCGTGGCTTCTGTTGAATTTTGGTTCTCCGGGTTTCTCAAGTCGTAACACATTCCTGTGACTAATGACGCATTGTTTATACAAGAATTGTCTGCAAATAATAGGGGTTGAGTTTTCTTGTTTTAAACAAATATTTATGTGAATTATAAATTCAATTTTTCACAAGAATTTATGATAGATTTAATAATTCCTTTCTGCTAATAAAGTTGTCTACATGTATTTCAAATTTTATAAAATTTGTTTTATTTAAAAAATGGTTAGGCAAATATTTTATTATTTCACGTTGAAAAATGAAAAAGCATGAAATAAATTGCATTGAAGTTTCGTTAACTTCATTTCCATTATTTATGTAAGATCATATCAATCATCGTGAAACCGTGTAAAGTTTGCACTCGAATAGATTTCTGATACAGTAAATCGTATTTGCATAATGGTTCGCAAAACACAGCGGTCTATCGCTAATGTAACAGTTCTGGCAATCTCATTCTCTGGAATTGAAATGAAACGCCTGAAATGTACGTGATATAATGTCGCTTTATGTAATGATCATGCTCGCATTGTATTCGTCTATACTTAAGATAAGAATGAAAAAGAAAGGTGATAGAATGCAGCGAAGAAATGACACCTGATTCACACACTCTACCAAACACAATGAATGAACGCCACACCTCTGACAGAGTCTGGTAAGCAAATTAGATAACTTTCTAGTGTCAATTAACTGACAAATACCAATAACTGCTAGAAAACGTTGTTGACTTTCTTGTTCAGATGTTGTCAGATCGTCAATAAGAGATTGATTAATAAATTAGCTTGTATAATGAGAGGCATTATCTAAGAAGTTATAAAGTACGATCATTTTTTGAGTGTTTGATAAAATCATACAAACTTAGTTTCAACAATCATGTGTATATATACATATTTTTTTTTTTTAGAAAGTGAAAGCATTTAAAATAATTTTTTTTTTACAATTACTTGTGAACTTCATTGTATAATTTTGTTAAAATATATAAAAATATCACATGAGCGTCAATTCTTTTTTTTGTACATTAGGACATTAGCACAACCGCTCGATTTGGCCCGTAGTTATAAAAACGTCCACTCTGTGGCGCTTGTACGCTTTCAACGGAATTTCCTGCAATTGGAATGGCATTTTAAGTGTATAGATTGAAGGGCGAAAGCAACCTTAGCATACTTACCTGGCGCAGAGGATACCATGATCAATAAGGTGGTTCCTCCAGGGCGAGGCCTTTCCATTGCACTTCGGTTGGGTTGACCCTTGCGAATGTCCCTAATGTGGACATCTCGGGCGTATTATTTTTGGTAGTAGGGGACTGCGTTCGCGCTGTCCTCTTCATAAATAATTCAAACACAATTATTAGATATAAGGACTGTATGTGTACTATTTATAGTAAAGAACACAATGATTTCTGTTGAACTTTGTCTTTGAAATAAACAATTGAATTATAAACATGGTGAAAAATTTAAAAGCGTAAAAATGGTTTTGTTTTTTGTCATCGAATTTTTTATTTTCGGTCGGATTTTGTCAAATCTTCAGGGAGGGAAGGAAAATCATTTGTCATCGTCGATGCACGAGAGTGGCACGCGATGTTCGCACGGAAGTGTGTGGAGTTTGGTTCAACTGAGGTGTCTGCTCTTCCTTAAACGTACCGGTTGGACGTACTTGAGTGCGACCGTAGGCCACGACGCAAGATTCGCAATCACAATTCAGCGGCCGTTAACGAGACGTGTAATTAGCAATTGTTACACGGAAACGGGTCGCAAACTTAGAAACGAGCAGCTTTCATTCTCGATGTCACCGTTCCCGTTAAGGCAAAACGTTGTGCGATTTGCACTCCGCCACCAGAGATGGATCTTCTGTTTCCTTATTCCCCTCGTCAGCGTCCTCCACTCGGGACACATTTTACAGTCTAGTTGGCGACAACGACGCCTCTTTTCACTCCTGCCTTGTTCCGGGTTCGTTATTCAAATAACCGTTTCACAATTCAACTGACATTTTATGGACCTGTCCTTCTGAATGCGCACAATTTTCGATGCACCGCGTTTGAATTATTGCGCATGCGCTAGGACACCCTAGGCGCGATAAATGATGCGTGCCATGGAAGCGCAGTTGCAAATAAAAAACAACGGAATGCTGTTAAGGCGTGGATATATATTTTGTTCTGAAATTCAGTTTGCCACTACTCCACTAGCACAGATATTTATAAGTATAGTTTAAAATTAGTCTTTCATCAATTTTCTGAACGTTATGCTAATGCAAACACACTTTACCTAATATAGGAAGTTTCATGCAGATTGGTATACAGTTATGGCAAGCTGATCCGTGACATAAAATTGGCAAACGGTACATGCAAATACTAAATTTCGGTTTTCTTAATCATACATTCAACTCTACCCACTCAGCCATTACGTAACTGTTGATAGCATTACGAGAAGTGTCCTTCAGAATAAACTATATTTCAATATAATTCTCATAGAGTATAAATCAGCCAGAAAGCTGTAAATATTGTTGAAATATAGAAAAATAGCGAACGGTTCTTCAATAAGTTCAAGAGTGGATTTTTGATGATATTTCATTTATTTAGCGACCATAGTTTAATTGATCCGTCTATTAAATGTGTCGACAATTAGCAAATCAGTTTTTCGCTTTTTATGGAAATGAAAATTGAATATAACTCTTTGAAATGAACATTTTTGCATTATCTAAGACTCTTCAGTAAGGACGAACAAATCCTGTAAAGTTATTTCTAAAGGTGTACATGAATGAAAAAATAATTATATTCCACGCTTCGCAAAGTACTCGTTTGGTTTTCATTTTGAAAACAAGCTGCCTCATACTTAACCGTTAATTACATCGTCGACTAGGTAAACAAAAGGGCGGGAAAGACAAGTCTCCGCGGGAGATTCTTAGGCACCTTGCACATAAGCGCCAGAATGGCACGAACGGAAATCTGAGGTGCCGCGGGCCGCCTCGCCGGAAGTTAGGTAACGAGCGAATGAGTTGATTACCCGTGAGTTATGCACGCGCGATGACGACTGCTCTCTGCGAGTATATGTGTACGCGTCGAGTGAAAGTCCTCCTCTTTCTTCGTCCTTCGAGCGTGGAGCTTACGCGCAAAACTCCTCATTATGCCCGGAAACGCAGGGTACCAATTAAATTTCTTTCATGCGAATATTATTTTGCGCTCTGTCGTTCGATTTCGCGGAAGATAGCGGGGTATTAGAGATGAGTATTGTGTGAGCCAAGTTTCACACACGGATACCCTCACCGTTGACGCCATTTACATGCAAATTGTAGTTTAGAATTTTTTGCCTTTCACTAATAAAAGTTTTCCCGTTCCAGATTTTTTTAAGCTGTAGGAACTTACAAATTACAGAAACGAATTATAAATTTGTTGTTTAACTTAAGATCTGTTTCAAAGTTGTAAGATATATTTAACTACAAACGTCTGAATGCTTTTTGCATCATGCTGATAAATGTCGTCGAGTTTGATTTCACCAAAATGTAATGGCGAGTATGTTGAATAGATAATTGAAATCTACTAAATATACATCTGGAACATACATCTCGTCTTGAGCCTCTATGTAAAGAGTGATAATAATAGATTTAAACTAAAATCATTGTTATAGAAAATAACAATAATTGAATTGAAGATAACGCTAAAATCTAACTTTAAACTCTCAATAAAGTAGCATTAGGTATGGATTAAATTGGATTACAAACTAACATTGCAAAATGTAAATTAATCAGTCAACTTTACAAAACCAAAAATTCATTGATAATTTTTTTTACTCAAAATTAAAAATCAAATATAAAATTATAAATTCAAATATATCAATTGAATATTTATCGAAAGTTAAAAAAATCACTATACTCCAGAACGTTAATTAATTGTTTATGGAAACTTTTTTCAAATTCATAATAAATTTATTCATCAGTAGACTAATTTTTTAATTTATTGTTAAGTACTTTCAAATTATTATATAATTCCGCTTGTTTAGTTATTTCGTCTTTGTTTTTCTAGCTGTATCATGAATTATCGGGTACTCTCTTCTAGTATTTCAAAAAAATTAATCAAAATGAATGGTAGTTGTTATAAAAATAGTTGATATACATATAGTTGATACAAGATATTTGAAACAATACAAATAAAACTTTCAAAATTAATTACAAAACAAATGAACATATTAATTTATTATCATAAATCCGCATAGTTTCACTTTCATTCTTATTCTGGGTCTAAATCTTTGAATTACTATCGTTTTTTAAGTTTAAGATTTTCAATCTACAATGTCAAAAAAATCGAAAAATATACCTCATGTTTATCAATGTCAAATTTTCAAAGTTATTGCAATTTAGTAAGGGGCTGTATGTTCTATCAGTACTAAAATATGGTAAAAGGCAGAAAGAATTACAAAGGGGATGATTATCGACTATTTAGCAGACTCTTTATTAGTTTCACGACGAGTGAATCAATCGCGGAAGACATTTTTGAGAAACTCGACAGTCTATAAGAACGTATAAGTGTTCCGACGAAAATCGCTCTCAAGGACAAGCTAAGCGCTTTTGAAATGAAAAGTGACGTGAATTTCGAATCGCGTTTTAATGATTCTGATAATCTTGTGAGAGAAGCGATTACAGTATATTACGGTATAACGATGGATGAATCTGACGAAAATTTGTATATATTTTGCAGTCTTTCCGCTCAATATGATACACCAGTTTTCACCATGTAAACTTGGTTGCCGAACGACCCCGCACGGATGAAAATATATTTTAAAAATATAAATAAAATATATATTTACCTAGAAAAATATATTTGCGGCAATAAGTATAATATATACTTATATAGTATATAATATAAACTATAAGTATAATTTTATTATATAGATTTTGAAAATATAATAAAAATTAATTAAAAAAATAAGTATACTATCCAGGATATATTTTTGGTGACTACTTTTTCGTCCGTGAGGGACGTGACACTTACGTATGTAAAAAGTACACTTTTCGACATCAAATTGAAAATTAATGAACAAAATGAAAGTGAAATCAATGTAAAAGCATTAAATTTTAAAAGCATTAAAAATTGGTCATACTCGAAATGTGTGTCGAAAATTAAAAGCTGAAAATCAAGGTCATAATAAATTTTGAAACAATTTTAACAAAATTTCCCAAAGGATTAGTCTTACAACCAGTCCTCTTTTCCATATATATGAATGACATATGGGCAATCATAAGATTGCAACACTTGACTGTGTTGTTCCAGACATTGACGTCATCCATGGGTGGGCAATGCAAAATCGATTTTTTA
Organism: Trissolcus brochymenae; assembly: GCA_030523145.1. Lineage (NCBI taxonomy): Eukaryota > Metazoa > Arthropoda > Insecta > Hymenoptera > Scelionidae > Trissolcus > Trissolcus brochymenae. The sequence goes on along the minus strand of JAQQRF010000048.1, from coordinate 42,828 downwards.
TCAATCCGTCCATAACTAAAATGATGCTACTTGGATCCATCATCAATAACCTGAGGGTCCTCGATTTCTTACCGCTGATTTTTATATTGATGGGATCTTTCTCCATCGCCTGGGGTTCTCATACCAAAAATTTATGTGTAATTTTGAAACCTAACCTCTCATGGTGCTTCTAAGTGAATAACGTTTGTTGCAAAGTTTGCCTCAATCCCCATTCAATCGGATCCGGGATAGTCAAGAGCAACTATCCTTACAACTCCGCTGTCAACTTGTGTCCTCATTCGTGATTCTTTACGTCGACTACTGCTGTCCAGTCATGACTGATATCTTGCAACGAGTGGACGACAAATTACAGGTAGCTCTGAACTCGGGTATTAGATTCATATTTCATGCCAGGAGACGGTCATCAGTATCCTCCTATTACAGCACCATGTCTTGGTTGAGAGTTGCTAATCGTAGGAAATATTTTCTAGGAGTCTTGGTATTTTAATTGCTTCAACTCCAATGTTCTGGTTATCTTGCCCAATATCCAGTTGACAGATCCACCACTACCAACCATGTTTTTAGACTGACTCCTAATCAGTTAACCTAAAGCAAATTTTTCTATACAATTGACCAAGTTGTACTGTGATAATGGACGTAATTATTGATCAAACGAAATGAAAACGTATTGTGTCGAAAAAGGCATAACCTTTTCGGAATGAATTGTACCATTATCGAAAAGGCTCGTTCTATGATCGTCGGTTCAGACAAAATTTTCTGGGGTGTATTAACGGCTACATTTCTGATTAACTTGACTACGATGAAAACGAACAAGGATAACAAAACTCCTTTTGAATTGCGGAACAATAAAAAGCTAAAATTTAAATATTTAAGGGTGTTCGGCTCAACTGTTTATGTGCATGACAAGAGAAGACAAACTAAATTTGATCAAAAGTTTTGGAAAGGTATATTTTCAGAGAGATGTCACTGTAGACGAAACTAATTCCAGACCGGTGACGATCAGTTCTGAAGAAAGAATACATTCTGAAAACAGTAATTCAGCGATCACTGATCATTTGAGATTAGAATCATCTCGGGGTCCCGATAATGAAAAATCGGATGATTGTTTTTCCACTGAAAAAAAATTCAGTGACGAGTGTGCCTGATCATGAAATATCAGATGAAATGCTTCATGAAAATGAAACTATAGAAGTATGTCAACAGCCTAGCATTCCTGGGAACAGAGATAAGGCCAGTACGATGGTGTCTCGTAAGAGAGACTTGTCACCGGATGTGCGGAAAACTGAGAGAATTCGTGCTCACCCTACCGTTTCTTACAATCAAAATGATTCATATTTGAGTGATTATATTTTGAGTGCACAGTCTATTGTTAAGAATTTGCTTGAGTTCTATATCGAAATTGAAAATAGAAGTGATAAAGAACTTTGGCAAAGAGCTATTGCAAATGAATCGAAACTCAATGATTTCAAATAAAACCTGGAATTTAGTCAATAGGCCAGATGGTAGAAACATTGTTGATTGTAATTGGGTATTTTCAATTAAAGACGATGAATTTGGAAATCCATTTAAATACGAAACGCGTCTTGTTTCTCGCGGATTTAATTGATGATGAAACATTTACACCTTTTGCAAGAATATGAAGCTTTAGATTTATGATAGTTTTGATCAATTAGTTTGATTTGCTGATACATCACATAGATGTAAAAACAGCACTTTTGAATGGTTATTTGAAAGAAGAAATATACATGAAGGTACCTGAAAGTGTTTCGATTACAGTTAATCAAGTGTATAAATTAAGTAAAGCTTTATATGGTTTAGAACAACGTAGTTGGCAAGATGTTGGTTTGAAATTTTTAAAGAAACCTTAAAAAAATTGAATTTCAGAAATTCTGCAGTGGATCGATGTATTCATGTTCCGAATAGAGGCCATATTCCTAAAAATAATTATATAGCTCTTATGCGGATGATCAGAGGAAACCTTTTATTTGTTCAATTTTTCGAATTTCAATTTGTTAATAGAAACTTTATTATCTTTTTTGCACTATTATGATGTGTAGTATTATGAAATGATCTTTTAATACTTATAATTAAATGGTTGTTTTGATGCTGGACCAAGACTTCAACGATGTATCAGTGAAGGCCCGATTGTATATATCGGCAGACCATTTCGTTTCCTATGTGGGTGTGCGATACGCGCAAGCGAGTGCACTCCTTCGATGAATGCTAGTCATTGTGTGGATATATGAAGCGGTGTCTATAACTGACGACTAGATGGGTGCTGCGTACAGCATGATGTACGCATGGTGCATAGTGAATTGCGATGCACTCTGGCTAACAATTTGTAGGTGATTACCGAATCTTAGTTTGACATTGATCTGCACCCTCAGGTATCAAAGAGAGCGTTGCGATTAAATATAAGAGACTAATAGATTAGATAATATAAGAGATTAATAATAGAGATTAATAATATAAGAGAGTGATGGTTTATCTGTCCCTTCTTTTTGTCACGAGAACGGCTTTCGTTTTGTGATCTACTAGCTGCAGACCAGTTGAAGAGAGCCACTGCTGGATGTTGGCAATACTTCGTTCGCGATGCACCTGATTTTTTTTAGGAATGTTCCGACGACTACTACTACGACATCGTCAGCCAACCCTATTATAGTAGATCCTTCGGGCATTCGGAAATTCAGCCTTAACACCGCGTTGATTCTAGAACTAAACCCTGTGAAACACTACGTCATCGTACGACATCGTACGACCGTAGGCAAAACAGTCGGTAGAATGAAGGCTCGTTTGGTGGTTTGTCACCCTTAGGTACTATAAGTAGATGTTCTTGTTTCCAACGCTCGGGGAACTTTCTGTGTCCGAGATAAACATAATAGACATTGGTGGAAGTGTATTCTTGTTCTGATGGCCGTTACAGAGGCTTGATTCATCAGTATCCCGCCTTAAGTCTTCTTGTCTTCAATCTTCCGGACAGATACCAGCAACTCTTCGTCAATGAACGGTGGCATTTGTTAAATTCCTTCGTACGGACTGGTCGTATTAGTTGTTTGTTATTGTTGCATAAAGTTCCATGTATGTGTTTAGCCCACTAGTCACCTCTGCTGTATTTTACAGCTTATTCTCAATCACCGAGTGTAGCCGTTTTTCATTGACACTCCCGTCTGGGACTAACATTTTCAGTTTCTAGACTACATATTTTCGTTACACTGTCTCCTACCTCTTTCATAGCCGGGTGGTTCTTCAGAAATCTTAGGTTGTCTGCATAGGTGTGTCCTTACCCGACCAGTGCATCGTGGCGAATTGATAGTTTCGGTCGTTGCTTTTCCGGCATCGTTTTCAGCAGTTTTTGAGTGGCTTTCTACCACTCTCGCTAGGCCAGGTTCTTCTTAAGTCTCTTGTTTCGCGGTGAAACCTGCTAAGCCATGCCAGTTTCCAGCGAATCTACGTATAACCTCGTACATTTAGAAGATGTCTAGGAATCCTGAAAAGGTGTTTACGGCAGTTTTCATTTTAACTGACAACTCTCAAGCAACGTTGGTCTTCGGCCAAACATCGGTGATTGATTTGCTCAAATTCTTTCCCAGTTTTATTATAGGAAATACTATCTTCTATCTTCCGTTGTCAACGTTTCTTAGGGAAAATAGCTGGTCGAAATAGTTGGGAGGGGGCTAATCTCAGTTAACTGAGGCTTAATCTTGGTTTTACCAATCATGGCTCCGGCTACTGTTCAACGAGGCACTCCCGATAATCAATGACATACTCCGATCTGGGTTTTCTTTCAAACTTTAACCATTTTCCAGCCAATAGGAAATTAATCCTTCACTGCCAAAGCAATTTAATTAAAATTAATTCAAACACTTTTCAAATATACGTGCTGATATGGCTATGCGACATCCAATTTAATGTTTGAAGCGTATAAATTTTGAGTTAAAGAATTGGCAATTGGAGAGAGAACTCTAGTGTAGTGGTTGACGGACGTCGATTGGTCAGTGTTGTAAGTAGCTCAGAAAATGGATGATAACTACTTTCAGTGTTTTCTCGATGTAGTATTATTATAAAATAACAAAATTGGAAAATTAACATAATTATTTTAATTTATATAGTATAACAAACAAAAATAAGGTGTGATTTGAACGGAAAATTTGATCGGCAAAGCATCATAATTTTGCAAATGAGAAAAAAATTCCAAGTGCGTGAATACAATGTTGAAAAGATTGTTCATTTTAGAGAAATGAACCAATAGCGTAGCCACTAATAATATACTGACAGACTCCTTTAGTTTTTCAAGTGGTCGATTCCGTAGTACGCGATTAATTGTAGCGATCCAGTTTAATCGAGGCGGCTCGGCGCACTAAAAGAGACGGATAATCAAGGAAGTTGTGGGGAACCAACTCTGCAATTGATTCTGACGCTCGCTATAGCCGCGAGCGATTGCCGTTGCGATTTTTCTGCGCGTCAAAAGCCGTGCGGACGCGATTGCCTCCGAGGAACCGCGCCTTTTCACGTCAGCGAATTTTCGTCAGGCGCTCGCGGACATCGTAATGGTGATAATTATTGTACTTATATGTAAAGTCGAAAAAGATGCTCGTTAAGTTATCCACAATAATACGGTCCGCCAGAACGTTGCTGATTATTTTAATATCTAACTTTTATCTTTCGGACTAACTTCATTTGTATGAGAAACAATGAAAATTATAATTATCGAATCAATTTTTCTTCGTCCAGAAAAGAGCAACTTTTTCTTTCCACATTTTTCATTGTTCAATTTTAATCCGATGTATTTTTGGTTTTCGTTTCGTTTAATTGGCCGTATATCAGCCAATACTAGAGCAATATCTCCCGGTTCTTTATATGAGCTCGTATACTTTCAGCCGTTATAGAAACTGTACCTTCGAACGATATACTGTTAGTTGGGAATTTTTTTGTATGCAATTTTCGCCGATTATGCAAATACGTATCATTGTGCATTGAGTGCGCTTTCGCTTTTCACTATTCGACAGTTATACAACTGTCAAATTACACGAATTATGTCAAATTACATTAAACAGTTGTGGGAAAATTATACAAGCATTCGTCTGAGTGTTTGGCTCTTTATTCACCGCTGTTATTGATGGAAAATTTATAAAATATTTGATAGGAAATTTACAAATAGAAGATTTTTATTCAACTTGAATCTAATTTACTAAATTGTAGTTAAATGTAAGTGATAAATGCATTTACTTTTGAACCAATTTTTTAAAAATTATAATTTTGCAATACTAAAGTAATGATTTTGACATTTTTTGTTGATAAAATCACTTCTAATGAGTTTTAAATTGTATTTCGTTTTAATTATAATGATTTTCATCAATTTTTAATATATTACCTTCTAGAAATTGTTACCAAGAATAATGATTGATTATTTCATTTAGTGATCGTCCGCCAAACAATAAAAGTGAAGGCATTATTCTGTAATTACAACATTAATAACGAACAAATTTTTAAATTCATTTATGAGTGTCGTGTGACACGTTCTCGCCAACTAATAACAAGTAAATTGAGAGAACTTGCATAACACGAACGAGCGAGCGCAACGCCGAGTGGCGGCCACATCTAATGAATACTTGGGACCCAACCAATGCTGAGAATAAAGTGTTCGCGACTTGACATTTCGCTCGCAAGGAAGATACCCTAGACAGTACCTTTATTATCTGCCATATCGTGATAATTTAACGGAACAATTTTCGGTAAAGTGTGATTCACGATTTTGAAAGTTTTGACGATTTAGACATCGGCTTTTATCTATAGGCTTCATCGTGCAGTTTGGTATGGACATGAGATAAAAAATCTCCATTGATGGGCAAATTTTACAATGCAAGCCTTTCTCTTTTTGTTTGTTTTAGCAAAAACATGTCGGTTAAATCGTTCGGATTAATACATTTATGCACGAAAGAAGTTATTCGTTCGAACTTTGCGAAAAAGATTAATTCTATACTTGGATTAGATACATCAAAATTAGAATCAATTTTTAAACAAACAAAATTTCTCTTCGTATGTAGAATGTTAATAAAAACCAAATTATAGATTCACAACATATAAAACAAAATCAATCTAGAGTTTTCATTACATGTTTACTTTTTTGTATGATATCAAAATGTATCCAATATAAATTTATTGTTTATGCGATTGCGTCAAATAATTTTACGACTTCGAACATCCTACAAAACTACTAAATTCATCTGCTGTCGCATAATTATTGCTTCTGCGCTCAATTTATGTAGCACTTATAATCATAATTTAATTTATATATGAAAAAGTTATTTTCATTTTTTTTTTCAACATAAAGGTGGTTCTTGCTAGAACGAAATTGATGGCTTGTTTGACGAAGGATATTGCTGCTTTTATGACTTATTTGGACTTCATGTTAACGCGGATAAGCGTCACACGCATGTTAGCAAGGACACTATCTTATATGGAACTGTTTTCAATTTCTGTCATTCATTCAAAGTTTTCATCTTGAACAAACCATATTTCTTTATGTTTATGTTTTTACGTTTTCAATTCATTAATTTCTTGTTAACACTGATACTTTAACTTTTTGTAATACCCACGATTATTAATTTTTTATTGCACAAACACAATTTTCCATTCTCTCTTATCATAAATCTTAGAAGCAAACATATCAAATGAATTAATAACATATTACTTCGTTATTTAAGAAGATGAAATATGACAATACAGTGAAAAAAACGATATAATCAGCGAGTAAAATCGCCCAAAGATGATTCTTTAATAAATTCATCACGTTTGTTCTGATAAATGCATTATTTCAACGCAGCAGCTTTCGTATCATGAAACGAAATTCACAACTATTTAATATACAAATGGAGTAATGAATTTATGATAGTAACGGTTTTCACGATGCATATCGTCCTTCGGAAATACGATTGCAATTTTTAATCAATTCAGTTTCATATGATGAAACTATTTTTTTATTTTTAATTGTTGATTTCCCGTTTATGTATCTAGTAAGAGTCAACTTTTTTAATAATATATCAGCATACAGAAATAGATCTGAAACTATTATGTTAATTTCGAAAAAAGGTCTCAAGGGCCAATCGGCTTTTGCGTAATCTTTAGTTTATCTTTTCTCGCGTATGACTTTGCCTCGCGAGTGTCCGCGGGTGTCCGATTATGGTGCAATTGCTCCGGCCCGATAAAGTGAAAGCGATCACGCTAGTGGCCGTGGCTTTGTCGCGTAAAATTTTTCTCAAATATTACACTCTCTTCCAAGGGTCAGAAGAAAATTTGCGACATTATAAGTTGAACCAAGGTCACCTATTAGGAGAAAAACTTGCTTTCGCTTGGTCAACGTTTTATTCAATCTCGTATAAAATGAAAAATATTACAGGGTTAACTAAAAATTCACATTGTGTTTTTATTTTAATTAACTCAACTCTGACACCTGATTAATCCACTTATCTTGAAAATTAATTTTTATGTGCCATAGTTTAGAAACAAATTTTGACCAGACATGATTATGAGATTTCTGATTTTAAATAATTATCATTTCATATTCATATTGCGTTTTATGTTTCATAAGGAACGCACACAAGTCATAAAATTCTCCCCTTAATCATGGAGGTTGAAACTCGAACTAATATTTCTTTTACTATGATTTTCGATGACTTTCTTTGAAGAAAAAATATATGTGTCGGACGTGCATTTATATACGCCCATCTTGGTGTCGTTCAATAAATGAGGTCATAAGGAACAAACACGATTAATAAAATTTTCCCCCAAATAATTACTCAGGGTTGAAAATTAAAATTATATTTCGTTTACTTTGAATTTGAATGCTTGGATGTAAGATATAAAAATCTATGTTCTGGACATAATTTTATGTCTATCTAGGTGTGTGGAGAACACAGAGAAGTCACATCATAATTTGTCTTCTAATTCTAATTTGTCTTTGTTAATTCTATGTTTTTGTCAGTAGATTCATGTGATGTAAATTTCCTAAGTAACTTAGAAAAATGTATTTTATGGCTAAAATTTTGATTTAACGAATCAAATTTTAATAATAAATCTAGTCTGTTTTCGATATCATATTTACATTAAAAGTTATTAAATTGATATCAATAATAAAATGATAAATTAAGGGCTCATTTTTTGGGAAAAAAATTGGTTACTTGTCGAAAGAAGGTTGAAAATGTTTTAGTTGAAAGATTTGTATGCAACATCGGTCTGTGGGATGATTAACAGTCATTATGGTATTTTCGCACATGCAATTTCTATTCATTCATCATGCATTTTACATACCTGTCAAACATTTTTAACCGACAATTTTTCGGCATAAATTTATTAACTGCCACTAATAAAATAAGCCTGAGACAAACAACTTCCTCGTGCTTATAAACAGACAATTTTAATCATTTTAGGCTCATCTCCATAACTGTTTCAAATCATAATTTTTTAACCTCTGACCTCGAACCTGTAACTGCGTTGATTTTTTCTTTAGCGACTAATTATACGCTAAACGAAACTTACGCCTCGCGTCTGCCACTGTGCGTTGCACTCGAATAATTAGAATTTTATTATCTATAAAGATTGTTGGCTTCATTTTCTATCAAATATTATAAATCATTCGTATAACTGTGCCAATTATAACAAGATTTCAATTTTCGAAGTGAAATTAATTCTTGCGATAAAAAACGAATACTGCACGAGCCAAATCTCCGTATTAATAAAATTTAGCCGACGCGAGAAATCGTCAAACAGTTAATCAGCATAACGGTTTGCGCTTCTGATTTGGTGAGAAAACACTAGAATCGGTGCGATAAAGTTGCACACGAGTCACTGCGACTGACAACAAAAATTGTGTTATCATGCTCAGCGACAATTGCTGTAATTTTCACGATTGCTCCGGAGTACTAATATTACGACTTCGGCGTAAACAGAAGTGTAAAATTGTCCGCAATATTTACACCGACAACCGGCTGTTGTCATAAGTGCAATAACATAATCGCATATTTTATGCGTGCGACACACCATGTTAGATTTGCTGAACATTTATAGGTCTTTTGATATTAGCTGTTTGCGTCTAAGCTGTTCGTTATTATGAAATGTTTTATGTATTGAAGCGTACAAATGTGCATGCGCGACTGCATATTGCATTTACGTTGCAATTAATTTGCAATAACATGCCATCAAAGACATTTATTTATTTTAAACATGGAAATCTATAACATTTAACACTATTGAAAAATAAAATAAAAATTTTTAAAATAGTGAACATTGGAATAATTTTGTTATTTTGTTCATAGAATAAATAGCTCCCGATATGCTTTGTGCGAGGTAAAATATGGGGCCTCCATCATCAGAGTACTTTTACTGTAAAAAACTGTGCCAATTAATTCAATCAATTCTTGTTGTATTTTTACTTTTTTCTATTCTAAACCATGCCAATATTTGTAGCTATAATTTTCTTGAATAGAACAAAATAGAATAACAATGGTTATTTCTGTTTTATGCTCATCGTTCTTACTATAAAACACATTGTGGTGTTGAAAAGGGTAATATGCAAATAAAACATGTGACCTCGTAAGTTAGGATTGGTTTCGCGCAATCGGTAGAATTCTCTAGGTGCATTCCGCGCTTGCGATAAGGAACCTCACGCACATGATACAGTCCGAAAGAAGCAAGAGCAAGACCGGCTTGATTTAAAGCACTTGTCGCATATGCCAGTTATTGCGATCGTTAATCGAACTTTCGAGGTTTCCCGCAATTAAATCGGACGCGACAGCCAATCGGAACGCGTTGTTCCATTAACTCACGCAAAGCACGCCTTATAATCGTAATAATTATCGGCAATGACCGATCGCGGTGTCAAACTGTTAATTATTAACAAGGTATAGGAGAATGCCAATTATTTGTGTTGGTATTGCTGCAGTTTTGAAATCAATCTTGAATCAATAAGAAAAATTGTTGAATCAAAATAACTACATATTTAGACTTGAACAAGTTTTAACTCTGAAAGAGTAACGAATGTGCTGATTTTTGGAGGGATAAAATTAATGTAGAACTCATGAAAAATCATAAGGGCAGTCTGTTAATGATTATTTTTTCACATATTCCCAGCTTGAAACAAGCTTAGAAAAGAATCACGGGCACTTACATTATAAAAATTAAAAAAAATTATTTAAAAATTAAATTCAATATTCATGACCGTTCATTAAAACGATTCACTTTCATTGTTATTGCCAATTTATAAGACTAATTGTGCAATTTTTTTTCAAAAGATAAATCTTCCCAAGCGACAATAATAAACAATTTAACAACCACATTATAGAAAAGATAGTTAAAGTGCCTCAGCGAAGAATTCTGAATTTTTTCATGGTCTGCAAAATCAGCTTCACTGCTCATATCGTAGATTTCACACTTCAAAACTAAAGGTCACTGTAAGACACGCTAGCGCCTATAGATTAGGTCGTGCAACGTATAATTGATTTCAAATTCTGTCAGACGTTAAATTAATGATATTTTCACTACTATAAGTGATACTTAATGAAAACGCTTCAATGACAATTTCACGTACATAACGGTCAATTGAATCTCCAACTGATAAACACTCGACAAGTCGTATGATAAAAATTTCAATTTGCGTTAATGAAATTTCCCCTGGGAAATATGTGACATTGATGTTCTCAAAAGAGAGGTGTAAAATAAACTTATCTTTATGACGCAGGAAATTTTGACGAAGACATGGTTTTCAATTTTATGTATGCTTGCATTTGAAAATGATTTAATTTTATACTTTTGTGCAATTTATAGGCACCATAAAAAACTCTCCCCGACATTTACATCTATCTTACGTAAATATCAACTATTTTTATGTCCTAACTAATTGATCTCAAAATTTATATAAATGCATTTCAGTTTTGTCATTTATTCTGTATTGTTATCTGTTGCATATTTATACCTATAACGATACGTTTCTAAACAATAATAGAATCCAACCATTTCATTTGTTCGTAATTACTTGGGAACGTTATTTTACACTCGATTGTGTTCGGTGTAGGTACATACTTGGCGAATTAACGTGCTCGTTCTTGATGCATGCAAAACAAAGAAAGTCATCAAATAACAATTTCAGAGCGAAAAAAGGCAGAGATTATGTAAGTGCACCTCATAAAAGTGATGTGAAAGGCGGTAACAGTGGGTTTAGATTATGACAAAAGTGCGTCGATTACGTTTTAAAAGTGTGAAAACAATGTAACGAGACAAAAATTCGCGCGATAGTGCATTTTTCCCACTTGTTGGAAAGCACACACATAAAAACCGATGATGCAACCTTTAGAAATCCACACAGCAGGGAAGCATTTTTCGGTACCAAAAAAGAGAGGAAGTCGATGAAAAGTGTGTATTACAATTGTAAATTCTATCGTTTTCGCAACAAAATTGACTCGCGGGGAGCTTATTTTTTCGCAATCACCTGGCGACAATTTCTCAATGATGATTTATTCACGTTTCGCTCCATTTTGTACAACAATGTGTTAATAATATCTACGTGCGAGTCAATAAATAAAACAACTGCAATTAGCATAGACAATATCATTGTAATGAGTCGGTGGCAAATAAGTAAACTGAAAGTGATAGTTTACATGGCAGCAGATTTTATTTGTTTAGATTAATGAGTTTCAGTCGCAATCGGAAAATCAGAGAGAACAATTAGAATTCAATTGAAAATTATGTAAACAGAGTTTATGATCGAGGGAAAAAATTTATATTAATCAAGGAAAACCAGTTTTGCGACTAAAAACAGGAGTGGAGGGTAAAAAGAAAATTCAAATGCATGCTGACGTTTAACTAGATTTCAGGGTTTAATAATACAGCATTGCCATTTTTACTTTTTGCATGCAAGAAAACATTTTCATAAGCAAAAAAACAGCTTAATTTTAAAATAAGTAGCATAATTTGAATGTAAAAGATTTAAGAGGTAAATTCATAATTGATTTAAATTAAGCCTCAGCGTGGGTCAGTTTGCGATCGTTAATGTCTGCGCGTAGATTAAGCATAATCTGCATGCCTCCGTGGCAGCTGTAATGACAGTGCGTGTGTGTTTATCGGCATCTTGATGAACTTATTTTTCCATAACTATGTTCCATTTCCGTCGCGTTTTTATCTCGCATAGTCCCCTTCTGACCCTTCCCCATATTTGGAAAGATGGCGTCATTCTGAAAGACTTTCGTCATCTTTTGGTGAACAGAAGGAAAATATATAAACACTCGAGAAGATTCTTTATCATCTGCCAATATAAAATCTTATGTAAGAATTCTTATTTCTATTGTGACAGTGAGTAATGGAATATCGGACGAATTTTTACAAAGTATCGGAGTCACCGGAGATAAAAACGGGATATTGTTTACGAGGTGAAACCGGACACACGAGCTACTTGTTTTTCTATACAGACTTGCATATTATTGTCTTCTCGAAATTTGCTGATTGTGCGGGGTTTTTATAATTCTTTTACGCAACTGAAATAAATCCAATAATGTGCGTGATGATAAACTGTATAGTAAAATATTCAAAATCTGCAAATTGTAAGAATAAATTATTTAAATTTTGAGAGGAACAAATCTGGATGTCTCATTGATATCCAGCTATCTAAATGTTTACGATGCTTATCTTCGTGAATACAACTCATCTTGCTATCGAATTTCGTCGATTTTAAAGAGCCTGCATCAAAGGTCTTTAACCTGAGGCTGCGGATCACGCCTCATAGCCTGAACGATTAGTCGCAGTACGTGTGGGTTAGCCTGTTTAGTTGGACAGTGTGTCTTCTGATTGGTATATATATACACTAAGTCCATATAGTGACGAGCGCCGGCGACCCTCTTGTTGGCGCACTTCGCCTGCTTCCAACTGCGATGTTTGCTCTATCTCAGCATAACCCGACTTAACCTAAGACTAGATCTGGCCGAGGCATCGGATAAAGAGCGCCGGCTAACCTACACGGCTAAGCAGATATCGGGAATGAGCGATGCGTGGGAAGACCGCGGTTCTGGTGGGCGAATATATCTGCCTACAAGTCGTAGGATAATAAATCTGGACTCTGGTGGACGCGACTTTTCTATCTCCCGCGCCACGAATTCGTTTTGATTTCAATACAACGAATGCTCTTAGAGGTGGCTGCGCGTGTAACACAACAATTTCTCAGCTTGCGGAAATCCTCGTACAGCATCTTGGCTTCTCAGAAAAGAAAATATTTTTTATTTTAATGCCAGATAAAAACGTTCAAGCATTTTGTTTATTTTGTCACACGGTGTTGGTCAGGCACCGCGGATTTCGCGCGGGGAAAAAAATAGCAGGGCAAATTTGGCGGGCAGCGGGCAGGGAATTTATTCCCAGGATGGCAAATCGCGGGCGAGCAACGTCAGACGGGCAACGGACAGACGGCACGAAAAATAATAATAAAAAAACTCACCGCGTGGCGCAACAAAAAGCGCAAACAAAAAGACTCCTCCGGTGTTGACTCGCGGTCGACAGCGACGGCGCCTTCTCGCACTCGTGCACGGTTTCGCGGTGCACGATTTAGGCACTCGCGACGGCAAGCAAAAGGGAGAGTTCACGGGGGAAAACGTTGGCGGGTTGAGCGGGTCAAGCGGGCGAAAGGTCGAAATTATCGGGCAGGTAAACGGGCTGACATTGGATTCGGGCGGCGAACTCCATCTGTCAATTTTGGCATGTTCAAAGGCGCACGTTATTCAACGCGCCTTTGATTGGCCGAAAAAGGTGTTACGCTGCATTGACGACGGTGTCAATGCAGCGCTCCGCGGATCCGTTATAATTTTAAATTTATTTAATACTAGTGGGAAGACATGGGCTTGGTCTTTATTCATATAGGTGACTCATTCCTATAAGGATAACACTGCATGCGTTAAACAATATTTTCAATATTTATTTTTTGCAGTGAGCAATCGAAAAATAATTAAATTCTTTGCTTCATAACTCAATTTTATTGACATATTCTCATTTGGCAAAATTCATTTCATTCATTCATTTTTCAATTTATTTTTGTTTTGCAAGTAAAAAATTTCTTGAACTTTTCCTGGTAATTTAGGACTATTTTTTTTACACTTTTTGGGATTTAGAAGTCGAGATATAACAAACAAGTATTTTTTATGGCCCAAAACGCTAGATTACTACTAAAATGACGTTAAGTCATCTTTGGCACTTGGCTTTAACTTTGTATGGGGGACAGAGTTGAAGTTAACATAGTGGACACTTGAATCAGTGACATAAAACCAATGATTGAACATTAAATTTTTCACTATCAATTCTCATCTTAATTACAGATACACGCGGCGAACTGATTCAATTTAACAATTGCACCGGTCATCTTTATTGGCCGCTCAGCGGGGCTCTAGCAATATATATATATGAGAATAACTTGTTTCTTATTGTGACTTCACGGAGATTCATAAATTTTGCATATTTATAACAGAATACCGCGAGTGCTCTTGCGCAGTTTCTAGCCCCGGAGATAATTCATGATACGTTTTGAATTTTTCGATAAAAAAATTTTAATTTATCATAATGAGCGTTGATTACTGCAGATGTCGCTACGAGAGTCAAAACAATTACGACAAATTAACCATTGCATGATTTCGATCCTTGGGATTGTAAATAAAAGTCACCAGGGGTTTCGGAATTCGAGAGCCCCTGGGACCTTTCGCTTTCTGCAACTAGGCGTCAAGCTATTTACGAACTGCACTTACAATTAACCCAGTTATTCAGAACTAATAGGCATTCCATTAATGTACTGCTGCATATGAATGCGATAGGAGGCCACTACTGCACGCGTGCGTAATGTCACATCTAATTTATATGTGCGGCGTTAAATAAATTCTCAAGATCACAATCAGTCGCGCGATTGTAACGTGACGAACAACATTGATATATTGCCCGTTATACGCGATAAATATCATCATTAAGGGATACCGAATCGTCCTGATATCAACCTAGGTCAATCGCTGGATTCGTCATGTTTCATCATTCTTATCTTTAAAAGTTATGAAAGCTTGATCTAAAAACATCTTTTTTGTCGCTTTGAATTTTTAATATTCTGATTGCTAGGATATAATTAACTATCAAGGTTGAAGACAATTTTATCAAATGGTATAAAAAAGGGAAATTGAATTATGAAGTGATGAAATCGGTGTAGAAATATTACTGTCAATTGTGGAGCAGATATATCATGCTTACTATTTTTATATTAAGGCAAGAATAAAGTTCACACCTTAGAATGAAAGTCATCGGTAGCACGATATTGCTCTGAGGTGAATTCAAGCTATGTTGACAATTTAGACATGAAAGTTTCAGAATAGTAAGAGTTGTAACGGTGATTCTATTCATCATTTCATATTAGATAATGAAAAATTGGAAAATGGCTATCATTTATTTTAACGTCGTTGAACTAAATAGATCGCAATTTTTTGAAAAGGTTCATATATATGATTTAGTTTCTTAATAGCTTTGTTATAACTTTATGAAAATTCATCATTGATACAAATCAATTTGGGTCAGTCAAGGTGATTTTGTAGTGGAGCTTACCAAATCAAAAAAAATTGTTGAAATATAAAGAGGAATGAGAGAATGGCTTGGTATAGTTTATTTGTTAAAAATTGGAAATAAAATTCACTAAAGAGTAATTTCTGAAAGCGTTAAAGTGACATGATGGATTATTTATCTTTGAACAAATTTATATTCACAACTCGAATATATATTCGAATTCTAAAACAATTTTTTTTAATCGAATAAAAAGAATATTAAAAATATAAATAATAAAACTAAAATTACCAGTCTTGTTACGTACTGAATGATGCAGAGAAACAACATTCACATCGTTGGTTGTATTAACACTTAGCTTTAAGTATCACAATCTTAGCCAAATGAGCATCGAGTTTCAAATCGATTACGGTGCGCCGACTGATCGGAACGACATTGGTGTCCGAGTACGCTATAAAGCGTAAAATGTGCTCTTGGTTTAGTCTTGGATTCTGCCCAGCATAAGCAGTCCGAGACTTTCATACAGCGATTGACTTTGCGCTCCATCAGCTCCACGTATTCTGACTACTTGAATGGAACAGCGATCCAGCCGATTGAGGTACTCGCGCGGTATCGGCACCAATCGTTATCGTAACCATCTCAGCATCCTCCCTCCAATCGTTCAAATAATACATTTCAATTAATTTTTAATCATGTTTCTGAGCTGGCGTTATATTTACTATCATAACCGATAACAGTTGTTACAGCCTATTCGGTTTTGTAATTTTCAGTCTTTAAAATAGGGATCTTGAGATCGATTTAACAGTTCTTATAATTATGACATTACAAGAAATGTATCGAAAGAAAAAATTGTAATGGATGATTTAAAAAAATGGCCTTCCATTCTTGAGGAAAGAATAAGGGGCTGGTGGATGAAGTATCATCTTCTTCATTACGCACGTCGATCTAGTGTGGAAGATTGCACATGAATCGATCAGATCGCCAGCGAGTGTAAATCACTGTCGTTGATTAAACGATCTGTTTTATCCAACTTCTAATTGGACCGATGCGCTATAATGTCAGCCAATTAAAGGCAAATGTTTGATCGTACGTAACAAATACTGAATGCACATAGCTACGTCTCCGGAGGCACGTTCTCGTCCACTTTGCAACGCTAGCACGATGGATGGCGCGTCTCGCGTACCTCCATGACAATCAGTCCGGGCATCTCAATATTCACGCGGGTCATCTGACAACTGTTTAACTCGCCTTTCAATTTTATTATAAATTTCCATCTTTTTTCTTTTCCAAAAAAAAGAGTATTTGTTTAATTTATGATCTCAGATTCATACAATACAATTTATATTAAACAATCGTTCAAAACTTTACATTGTGTGAAGATAATTTTTATATTCAAAATAAAATATTGAATATTCAATTATGTACACGGTAGACAGAAAATATTTATTTTTATTTTTATCTTTTGTATAAATTTTTGTTAACCTTTTCGAATGAAGTTCTATTGTTTTATTATTTTGCACATAGAATACAGATTTTCAAGATACCGCTACACTGTTATACGGTTTCCCATGCAAATGGTATCAATTGAATTCGAGCATTCTTTAAAATCGGGTCAAATATAATAACTCAATTTTGCGCAGTGTTTGAAATGTAGAACTCTAAGATGTAAATGGCTGCGCTTGAACGGCAGCCTGCTTCCTATCGCTGTTCATCAATACTTATTGTTTTTCGTTCCTTCTAAACGGTGAACAAAATTCCACAAAAATCAGTCATCGGTAACAAATGTGATGAAATAGCGCATATCTTTAAACTTTGAATGACTTGAAAATGTTTTTATAAATTATAGCAAAATGAATTATGAAAGTAGAGCTTGAACATTTGGTGCACAAATTTGCATTCAAATTCGAATGTTTTTTATGTTGTAACAGAATTTTACAGATTGCACACAAGCTAAAAGAATTTCTGTGGATTTTCAATTTCCCATCATTTTCAGAGGTTACATAAAGATGTTTTCTATTTCTCACGATCTTATTGTATCACTTTTATATAAAATATGATTATTATGATAACCACATATATGGTATATGGCAATTGTAATTTGTCTAAAAATCTGCGGTCATGTATATTTTTACACCGTTTGAAACCATAATTTTCAACAAACTCTAACCCATTATATGATTTGATTCACATGTGTATAATCATTATTACAATAAAATTCAATAATACTGAAAACATGGCCAAATATGAAAAAAAATGTACGTACACCTTTGAATATGGAAGGTTTTACTATAAAAATTGGTTGTGTTAATATCTGGTCGTCAAATATCTGAAATTAGTGTTTTTTCAGTTTGCTCTACTCAACGAACTCCACACAATGCACAGAATGCATGCAAGAAGGTATTAATTGTTTTTATTCTATGTGTTTTTATGAGTCAAAAAGTGGCAGTTTTTATCACAGAATAAGAAGACATTGCCATGTCTCGGCTCATTTTTTCTCATATTTGGTCCGAGATATACATATGATGAGAACCCCTGATGAATTTGCCCAAGTTCTGTCATGTTCATTAACTTTATCGGGCTTTCCCAATCACCTTTGCTGTCCAATTTCTGTGATTCCAACACCATCCTGCAGTTCGCAACATCACCGAAGTTTGCACTTGCAAACATCATTTTGTCTGGACGTTTATTTTAGTTTTTTTTTTATGTCGATTCGAGGCGTCGGTGCCGTGTGAAGTCGAAGCTTTTAGGATGGACCTTTTTGTTCCCTTTTTGGTTCGTCTGCATCAGAGTGCGAGGCGTTTAAACCGTTTAGTAATTATTTCATGCAAATTTTAAGATGGGAGACTAATTAATGCAACCAAACAAAAAACCAAACGGAAGAACGAATTAGAAACTGTACGAAAAATAAACGTATGAACCTTTTTCTTTCGCAATTTATGACTTTTGATTTGCATCGAAGAATTGCACACCGCTGAACACAAAGTTCAGTGAGGGGTTCCGTAATCTTAAAGTCATTTGAATAATTTGACCAACGTGAAATGATAAATAATGCAAATTGCTCTCAAAGAGGTTACATCATTAATTGAAGTATATACGGAAAACTGTTAATAGTATTAGATCTTTAGGTGAAAATAGTTTCGCTAAAATTAGTACTTTTGCGTCTGTGGTCAAGTTTTAGCAAACTTTTATTGATGCTCGCAAAATAGACCAACATAAAAACATAATTACTGCAGCAATTTCATGATATATTTTTGAATACTCAGTCGCTGGTGCTTTTGTAACGTTTGCAAAATAATTTTAACTCTTGGGCTATTACATAAATTGTCTGTGATCTGTTGTGTTTATTATCGTTTCACATTATATTGGTCAAAGATTTTTTAAAAGCATTGCGATATCAAAATTCAATCTATGTTTCTTGCCCCTCACAAAATATGGTAAATTAAATTTTAAAGTGTGCAAAAATACATTAACTGTCATCTTATCGAAAAAGACTTTTATCTCGAATGGGCCGTTTTGTTAATAAATGCCTTTGTTGATTTTTGTCGAAAAATCCAGCTGCCATAATTACCGTAGTTAGCTTGTTACAGAAACCGAATATTTATTGTGACTTTATATGCGATTCAGGTTTTTTTATTTTTGCTACACACGAAAATCGTGGAATTTGATAATTTGACTGCAATCGTCGGTCTTACTGTTTTAATTTCGGTAGCAACTACTTTTCATGCATGGTTCATTAAATGCTTTTTTTTATCTAAGAGTGAAGAATATTAGTCAATCAGTTTAAATTATCATTCTAGGAATTGAAATTAGATGCATTGTGTAATCTGAACAAGTTGAAAACATACTATTTTGATAATGGCAACTTGTAAAATGAATGTATTTAAAATGGTGAAAAAAAGGTACATCATGTAATCTTATAACCCAAATCTTAGCGCACATTTGCAAGTGCAGAAATTCCTGCGAATAAATTTTAAAGTAAAGGTCCCACATCGAAAACATATATTCGTAAATGCAAAAAGGTCGCGGGGAATCTTCGTTTCCGCCTGAACTATGACTTTTTTTGGAAGGGAACCAGCTGATGATCACGCGAAGTTGTCTCAACGGATTAGCATGTGTTTGTTTCTTCGTTATTCCTCGAATCGGAAATCGCGTCTGGAAGCGGCATTAAAGCAACGCGGCGCGTAATTTAAAACACAACATTACAATTGTCCCGTTTTGCAGCCGGGGAATTTTGCGCGTTGAAAAGAGGGAGAGGACTCTCGCGCTCTTTCGGAACGGGAAAAAGCGCGGATCGTCGAAGTGGATCATTTGCAATAAAACGTGGCGCACGCCAGTGCCGTAGATCGTGACTTTTTGAAAAGCACCTGTCTATCTTATCGAAGCTGCACGAGTCGGTCGCACGACTTGTCCGGCCGTAGAGATCATCTCTCTAATCTATGCGCGCTCGCGCCCCGCTGAAAAGCACGTCCTCTGGCGTATAACTGTACCCAACTCGGGCACCGAGATTAGATGCACCGTTGCACAGAAAAGAGCCAGCCGCGCTCAGGGAGCTCAACACAATGTGGCGAGTTATAATAGCACACGCTTGAGCGTACGCCGCTTTCCTACACTCGCTTGTCAGTCACTCGCGCGTATGCAAATCCCGTTGTCACACACAATCGAGGTCTCTTCCTCTCTTTCCGGATAATGGACGCCGCGTGCAAAACAGAACAATGAAAAGCTGTCCTAGATGCAGATGAACTTATCTTCTCATCCCGAGCAATACCGGCTCCAATATCTGACCAAGGGCTTTACGTAACAACCAGCATGAAAAAAGCACTACGAAAGCTGGCGCGACCATCTTTGCGTAACTCCCTAAAAATACAACATTTCGCCGCTAGATAAACGTTAAGTTCTGAATACTCAAAACAATTTCAAGCTTCTGTTTTCTGTTCAACTCAAATAAAAATTCAAAATTTGATATTAATCAAGTCTCAGGTAAACTTAGCACAACCTCTGTACACCATGATAATTTACCGAGAACAGGTGGAATAATATATTATAACAGCAAACAGCATTGAAGGAATATTGCACAAGTTAATGGCAGTTTTTTTTTAATTTTCTAAGGGTTAAAAAGAATTAAACTTAAATTAACCCTAGATGATCATAATATTGTGAGACAACGTACAGTGGGGTCACTGCAGGAATCTCGAATTGTAACAATAAAAATTAAACTGAATAAAAAACAGTAGCATCTCTATTTGTTTGCAATTTGACGTTTTGACAATGTCTTATTACTTAAAGTTAGATTTTTCAAAACAATGTAAATTTTTTATTTTACGTGAAGTCGCGTCTTACGTGAAGTCGTAACATTTTAACTCGTAAAATTTATAAATTTTGATAAGATTCTAGAATGGATTTCAAGAAATTGAAGAAACTATAATAATATGTACAAATTTTTCACATGAATTCAATGGTTTCACCTCGAAAAATCTCCATAGTAAGTCCCCGTTTTCTATCTCGTTGTCGTTAAAATCCATGATATCTAATTAAAAAACATTTAGAAAACAATTTAAACAATTTCAAGTATGGAAATTGTTTAAATTTTACGTCAAATTTAATTAAATTACAAACCAATTTCTTAATTCCAGTTGTAGATATTTAGTTTTACAAGATTTGGTATAGCTGCGAAAGCTCCGAACAACACTTGTTAAGTTTTCAAAAATCCCAGTTTATTGTCGATAAATCTTAAGAAATCTCAACAACAAAATGTTAGGTTAAAATAACTAAAAAAATGTTATACAAATATTGAATTCAAATGTCTAAAGGTTTTGGTTTCAGCAGAATTACTTATGACGACTTCATATAATGTATATGTCTATTCGCGAATGTCACATTCACAGCATTAACAGTGAAAAGAAAATTAAGATTTTTAACAAAGTTTAAAGCACAACTGTGTAAGACAGTGGTACTAGTCAAAATTTCGTACATTCAATTGATTGAGATTGAACTTGTGTTAAAAACGCAATGCTTAATCTGGCGAAAAAATGCGCGCAAGCTTCTACACAAAGACATAGAACTTTTGCTGAGGCTGCTGTCAACGAAGTCGGAGCACAGCATTGATGGCTATGACGGAAAGGTGCGCGCAAACGTCTAATCTGTACCGCAGTTGTAATCAAACTTGGAGCACTTACAGTAGTAAGTTACAAGTTTTCCTTTTGTTTTTATATTTTGTTATAATTTTATGGTTATAATTATTATAAGACAAAAAGTAACATTGTGAACTTTTTGGAATTCCCAGGCACTCTTTAATAGTATACGATGTTGTATAATGTTGTACAAGTACGGAAAATTGGTGAATGTGGGACTCGTGATTGGCACCACTCGATTCGCTCAGTCCAACATACTATTTTTCATGATAAGTGCTATGAAATCGTAAGATGAAAGAGAGGACAGCGGTGGGGTGTTCGGGGGTTGTCAGGGGGGGACGAGGGAAGCTGCGCCCCCCGACTTAAAAATAAACAAAATTAAAATGTAAAAAAAACAATTAAACAAAAACGAAAATATTAAAAAACAGAAGAAATAACAAAATAAAATAACACAAAATTAAGAAGAAAAAAAGAAAAGGAATACAACGAAACAACAAAAAAAAGATCAAAAATAAATTTAAAAAATAAACACTTCGCTCAATTGTACACAATTGCTAAATATGAGAAAATGTGAAATATTATTCAAAATTTAACAGGTACAAAATGAAATTAATATATATATATTTATACTTATTACTAACTCATAATAATTTTTCGGCCCTTATTTATACTAATTTGACAGGAAGTCAGGGTCAAAACCTGACTTCCTGCCCCCACTTTCTCATTATTTCAAACTCAACGGACAAAGGCTACATTAGAAATTGGCAAATCGACTCGATTTAAATATTTTTATTTTTCTCTCTTTTTTTTATATTGTTTCATCGGTTTCTTGTTTTGTTCAAATTTGTAGCAGGGACGCCTGGCAGTGATAGATTCTCCAACAGTTACTTACTTTTTACTATTCGATTCCGCGTATTCAAACTTTCACTTTTTGTGACGAGATGTTAATCACTCGAGAAGGTACAAAATAACGCAGCAGCGTAAATGATGGTAGGGGTGTACTACTGCGTCAGGGTGGCGCAAGTAGCGCTAGCAGTGTCATTCGACCTTGACTATCGATTTTAAAATCGGCGGTCGATAACAGTTTTAGATTGGAATTCACTGATTCATACATTGCACTTAGGAAAAAACTATTTAAATTTTAATGAAAATATATGAAAACATTACTATGTTTAAAGGTAAAAGAAGAATATATGTAAGAAATCTACAAAATTGCTATGCATCATCGTAAATATTATAAATACTAAATGATACTCTTTTACAATGAATTAAGTAACCAATTAGGTATAATAATTTAATGTGCAAGATTGATAAATTTTACTATGTTTTGGTACCAATATTTAATTGAACTTTTTTGAAGTTGTTACTATTTTGTCCATATTAAAATTTGCTTTCGTATATATCAATAATTTATCGATTATCAATATTAAAAATAAAACAATCTGTTATTGTAATTTTAAATTTTAATTTAGTCAATTATAATTAATTATTTTGACGAAGATTTTTAAATCTTTCTCCTTGTCTATGCAATTAATTCAACATTTTAATTTTTTCTCATCTATATGTTTCGCATATACTTATTAAGAATTATACTTATTATGTGATCTTAACCTAATTTTAAAAACGTCAGATGGTATAAACGAACGGAACGCAGATGATATAAACGGAACGCAGATGATATAAACGGAACGCAGAGTTACATGTGAACCGAATTCGGAATGACACTTATATACTTCTCGCGTTCGTAAAGTCTACTTGCGAGAAAGATCTTCGGATCTTCGGATAATCGTTACTGTTGCAAATATGAAGTAAATCATACACAAAACAATAATGAAGTTGAACTTAAAGTTTTATTCAATTGTCAGTACATGATTCAGACACTTAAATCCATCGTTTAACAATATAGAAAAAACTATCACTTAGTCGATTTAAATAACTTATTTCGGAGTATTTAACATTTATCATTGACAGTATTTTCCAAGAAAACTTGTTAATATCAAATACTTTGTACGCCGAAAGATGACCATCAAAAAAACAATCCTGCATATGTTTCGTTATAAGAAAAAATATTTCATTTTGTGGATTAACTATTAAATGCTGAACCAAATAAAATTGAGCTCCATCGTCATCAAAATTAACAATTACACTTTTTTTTTTAATTTCCTTGCCCAAATAATTAAGACGTCTTGTCACATAAACTGTATCGTTTAAATTGTACGCTAGTAGATGAAGAAAATCTAATACGTCATTTAAATTTTTTACACGAATTTGATGTTGATTAAACAAAATAACTGGCGAAGTTTTTTTTTGTAAATAATCTGTAGCTCAATTTTAACTGTGATTTAACAGCGATTGTGTGACACACATTTTGTCGGTTTCGCGATATTTTTGCTGTAAGTTTTCCTTCTTGGTGTTTTCCCTCGTATCTTATGCAACAAATATTCCACAACGGACCTATATTACGCATGATTCTTGGATAGTGAATTAACAAGTGATGTTTCGGCTTAATAGAATTAGGGAACAAATCTTCGATTAACGTTAAATAATCACTAATGTAATCACGAAGTAAATGATGACAATCGACTGTTACGCGCTGACTTACAGTAATATCGATAATATTTTTCAACAAAATGTATAGTGACCAATGCTCACAATTCTCAGGTATCACGTCGCCAATCAGAAGTCCTAAATTAACCACGATATTGAGCATTTCTGCAGATGATAAAATGATGTTTTTTTTTAACTGATGCTCAAGAATTTCTGGAGGCTTATTTACACTGAACATTTCGCCGTAATTGAAGGACTGAATCCTATTATTTAAGTGTTCCAAAGTGAAAAATTTACAAACAAAAATAAAGTGATACAGTAATACAGCAATGTCGTATCGACAAATGCCCTCCAATAAGTCGTGCATTACATCAACGGCTACATTTTCGAAAATATTAAAACCAGTTATTTTTTCAAAAACACAAGCCTCTTTTACACCAGTCAATTTAACATTGTTCATAGATACATGTTTCTTGTGTAATTGTATATCGCGTAGAGTACACTGATCTTCACTAACAACTTTCGATATTTTATTGCGTTCTGTCAAACAAAATCGGCAGAAAAAATTCGCATTAAAACTGCAAGCAAAACCTAACATATGATGCAGTTCGAGATTGTCACCTACTAAAAGAGCTAATTTAAAAAACAAGTGTTTTGTTCCTGTATCGGTTTTACCTGTAATACCATGATGTTGTAAAAATAAAAGTTCGCTAACTAGTTTTGCATATAATACGTCTTTTTTACAATTTTCGCGATTTAATGAATTGCATAAAAGTACTTGAAAAATATTGTCCAGTTTCGAATTTAACTCAAGAGGCAAACATGGGATACTTATATACGTGGCATTAATTTTTCCTATCCCCTTATGTGTGCCTAATGCGTTATTACACTCAAAATCGTCGCTATATAACAATAGTGGAAGCACAATCTTATCTCCGTAATCAGATGTTTGTTTTTCCCAAAATGGCGACTGAACTATATTCATTATTATCGTTTTGAAAGATTTCAAGTAATTGAGATAACTAACAGTATCGTTTAACATTTTCGGTATCTCAAAAAATTTAACAAGAATATCACGAATAGGAATAAATTCTGCGCATGTAGGAATAGTTTCAAAATTCTGTACTCCAGATATTGTCTTTAATTCTGATCTTTCTCCAAAACAGTAAGATTCTGGTGCAATATACAACCCTTTTCTTTTGAATGTAAGGAAACGAAGGTGTTCCGTAGAAATATGAGAGTACGAAGAAGATATTAGACTCATAACAGTATTGATATTTGATAAAACTGTACTCGTTACATTCGAATCTGTCAAATTAGTTTTTATACTATCTGTCAACGTTTTCGCTATTCCGTCAATAAAATCTTTAGAATCTTGTAAGATAGTACTTGCTGTTTTTCGAGAAATGTCATTGTAAGAATGTAGTTTTAATGCAAATTGAAGTAAATTTTCATCAATATTTTTATACTCTTTATTAGTGTCATGCTCATTGATATCGTTGTCTGAGAATACATATTCAGTCATATTCTCAATTTCTTTAAAAAAAGTGTCATCAAAATCATTTATGATACTAACATCACTATCACTACTTTCCACTCTATATTTATCATCATTCTTCTTTTCGCGTAAAAACTGATATTCTACATTTACTTGTATATCAACATTTTCCTTATGCACTTTCCTTCTATGTTTGATAAAACTTTCAATGTTTGAGTAACACTTACTGGTATCACATTCAAAACAATAAAACGAATTTTCATTAGCATGGGACAATTTGACATGCGTGATTAAAGTTTCATTATCGGATATTTTGAAATCGCAACGAAAACACTTTATCATTTTGATTATTAATAAGTAATAAAAATATGGATTGTCAATAAAGTTACGAATAAATTAATTTCTTAATTGGCACGCTTTGCTATGTAACGGTTTTGATAAAACGATGAAAAAAAAAAAATGTACGTTCAATTACGCATTTCGCAAAGTATAACTAATCCGCCCGATTAAAGATGATAACGATGATGTCATACGATCAGTCTTCTCCTGTATGTCAAATGCAGCTTGTTGAATAAACTGCCAAAGGGATGATGCAGCAGTTGGATACTCGCAGTGAAAAGAGAAAAACGTTTTGAACGCAAGATCCAGAGCTTCTAAGCAAGTGGGAACTTCATATCTCACTTCGTCGAAGATGACAAAGCACTGTTCCACGTTGGTCAACGCGCCGGTAACAGCTTAAAACGGTTGCAACCTTATCTTATTTTGTAAACAGTGTTGTTTCAATCTATTGACAGCGTTATCCAAATCTGCTAAGTTCTGCAAATATTTAAATAAACATAAGCGAATAAGTTATTTACATGCTAATTTAAAAAAATTATTGAATAACAAAACCTGAATGTGTAAAATAAACTGATTTCGTCTATCTTGAAGAGTCACTTTCTGTCTAGAAGTGTTACTTGCTTGTCCGGATCTTGTTCTTTTCGGTGCTGCTCTATGAGGATCAATTATTAACGGCAATAAATATAAAACTACGGCATCGTCTTGTTCTGTTAAAAAAAATATAAAACAAATAATTTTCATAAATATAAGGGAATAAAATAAAATTTGATTGAAAAATTACTAATTAATTTATATACCATTTATCAAAGCTGGTAATGCTTTTATTAAAGCTTTATCGTCAATATTTTTAACTTTCGCCAAATTAAGTTCTTCGATTAAAACTTTTTTGATAATATCCCATCTCATGAACAGTTTTGTCGCGCATTCCTCACCGTACAATTTGACAAAATCAGACTTTGTCTGTGGTAAACAGTTAACAAAATTTAAGTTTACTTCAATGAATTATTGTAAGTAGACAATCCTTTATATTATTTTATACTTGATTAATTAAACCCACCAATACTGAACCGTCATTTAATGTGATGCAAGGGAATGTTTTTACGTATTGACTAATACTGTTTGATTCATGAACCACGAACTTTCGTCTAATATTGAATGTCAGTTCCCAAAGTCTGCTGACTTCAGTCCAAGGTGTCACGTGAGTCTTCAACGAAGTTATGTTTGTATCCTCTGCAATCATAATAAGAAAACAATAATTAATCTCTTTTAGAATGTATGAAAATTCATTGATCTATTCATTAATCTATTTTGAGATAATTATTATAACTTTGAAGTTATTAAAATATCATTATGAATATTATTAAAAAAAATTGGTATTTATAATATTCATTGAAGAAGGTTACGTGACAGCGTTTTCATACCTGGAAGATGTTCCGCTTCTGTAACGATATTTTCATCGCTCTGATTTACTTGTTTGACCGTTTGTTTCAAAGCGCCAAGTTTTCGCAAACATTTTTTAGTGTAAGTAAACTGAAACCATAGTGTTCCAAAGTTATTGGTTCTTAGACCGTTTTCTGTTCGGCCAGCTGTAAAATAAGTGTCTTTTGATTCCCCTGGAAAAATTGATTCTATTTCTGCCGCCAAAATTTTGAATCGCTTGGTAGTAATACTGTAATATGTTCAGAGTGATATTAATTTTCAAAGGATAATCATTTGTGTTAAAAATAAAAAGATGAACATACTCAAATTTATCAAGTCGATCTGCTGGTGCCACGTTTCGCAGTTGATAGTCTAGCTCTCTTTTGATGACTAATCTCGTAAGTCGGGAACGATTTGTTTTGATCATCTGGTTATTATTATTTTCGAAAGCAGAGAGAATGATTTTTCCTTCACCATTGGAGTTTAAGAATTCTTTAAGACCCTAGTAAAACAGACTAATTTTATCTTCCAATTTTATTATTCACATTGATATACGAATACAATATTTAATTGAAATAGAAATAGAAAACTAATAGTTTCAATTTTATGAAGGAATCATCAATTAATTATTTTTTTATTTTCATGTAAAAAACAATTTCAATCAATACCACTACGTACTATATTTTCTGTCAGAAGTTGAAGTTCATTATTTCCTTGTAAAATTATATTGTCATTTACGACAACATTCTCCTGCAAAAGATAAAAAATATTAGTATGATTAAAAATACGAATATACTATAAGAATATACTATAAAATTATAAAAAAATAACCTGTATAATGTTTTCGTCAACTTCAACTAGGATGTCATTATAAAAGACGTAATTTTGAACCGTTTCAGCCGTATTTGATGTACTGGGCACGGCAAGTACATTCTGAAAACATACATTTTTATTTGCGTATGCCCAAAAAAATTAATTTTTATTGTTGTCCTATTGAAATTTTATGTTATTAAGAACGACGTTTACCTGGTCATTGAACTCCATTGTATAACCTAAAATTTATACGACCGATACAATGAAAACAAAAACGATAAAAAGAAAAAACAAAACTTTTTCATATAATATTCCATTTAACATGTTCTAAGAACTATTAATGATTGATTATTTATACTCACCTAAAAAATAGTGCACATTAAAATGTTCTTGTACCAGCTACACTAACGAACTGTTTGAGATAAACAATAACAACAATATTCGAACGCCGTGATGAAAGAGGTCACTGACAACACTGTGTTTTCATAAAAAAGTAATTTTTTCGTATTTTCATATTATACTTTCATGCATACAAAATTACTATGTGTTAAAAAGTAACATTTAAATTTGTCAAACTTAATTTCCGATATTTTTCAAATCATTTTCGAATGAAAAAAAATGTATTATTTAATGGAATCAAATTTTACTAAAATTTTTTAGCATATTTGTCATATGCTATAGCATTTCTTCTTAATAGGGTTGTAAAAATAAATTGGATACCAGTAAATTTATCAGTAAATATGAAATCTTCCGTATTTCATTCAAAACATAGTAATATTTAATTATATTTTTGTTATTTATTAATGCACATTTTGTCTCAGTGTGCAATTTTTTTCAACTAACCCAAACTATTAGGACTTATAATATTTTTTTGGATTATTTTTATTCATTTAACAAAACAAGTGAGTAAACAAAAATAACTTAAAAGAAACTATAGCGTATTTTTGTAACGATTAAAAATACAATTGTAGCTTGTAAACTTGAAATCTATCGACCTTTATTCTTGATTTCGTTATGTTTTTTTTAAATTTTCTTTGAAGATATTTAGGTGCTGCATAAAATGAGTACACGTCGTGTGCGAAAACACCGAGCATTGAAGCGGCTTGAAGCCGAAGATGAAATCCAAAATCACTATATTTTTAACAAAATAGTTAGTTGTAAGTGTTACAGAAATGTTGCTTCTCAAGTTGTTATTAAAAACAACGATTATCTAAAATTCATTTTGAAAAATATTATTACTGTTTTACAGCTGATGAACCTGTATCAGCAGAGGTGGAAACAAAAAATGCATGCGCTGAATCATCTGACGGAGCATCTGTCAATGAAATCTTTTCTGAGATGCACGATTATAAAGAAGTTAGTGACGATGTGAGTTACGAGGAATTGGAAGAAGCAAGTAATTATATTCCCGACCAGATTTATGGACAGGATTCAAGTCTCCATGAGTTACATTCCAGTACATCCTCCGAAAAGAATGTCACACAGTTTTTAACTATTATTCAGAAAAACAGTGCAGCCGAATTAGAAATAGGTACTATCAACGAAAAGCTTAAGAACTGGGCAATTCGGGATATCGAACATATTACTCATGAGTTCCTCAACGATTTATTAGTCGTACTTCGCAGTGAAGGATTCCATAGTTTACCTTTGTCTGCCAAAACATTATTAAAAACGAATAAGGCAACAACGAACATTCATTTAATGTTAAATGCGAATGACAAATATGGCGAGTATGCTTATTTCGGAATTGCGAATGCATGTCAACAAATTGTAAATCCTGATATTTACAAAGATCAAGTTATTAAATTACTCATTCACATTGACGGAGCCGAAGTTTTTAATAAAACAAAGAAGCACTCATGGACTATTTTAGGCTTAATTATGAACTCGGCTTACATTTTAAAACCGTTTTTAGTAGGTATTTATTACGGAGAAGAAACACCAAAATTTGTGAGAAAATTTTTAAATGATTTTGTTGTAGAAATAAATCAATTAATTGTAAATAATTTGAAAATTATGGACGTTGACTATAAAGTCAAATTAGAAGCTTTTGTATGCGACACACCTGCACGCGCGTACATAAAACGTTGCAAGGGACATACGGGTTTCGAAGCGTGTGAGCGATGCGACGTTCACGGATTGACAGAACAACACAAACGTGTATATACGTACATGGATGCTGAACTTCGCACGCACGACGACTTTGCTCGCGCAATTAATCCAGGTCATCATTCAAAAAAGGAAATTCTCCGCTTCTTGATATTTCAAATTTCGATATTGTCAAATCTGTGATTCTCGACCCGATGCATTTACTTTATAGTGGGGTTACAAAGCAATTACTGTCTTCGATTTTATCCGGTAATGCACCATGTCAAATTGATGATTCAGAAAAACAACAATTCCAAATGTTGTTGGACAAAATTTCTGAAGAAATACCCCTTGAATTTCAGAGGCAAATTTTTAATCTCGATGATATTTCTATTTGGAAAGCGACGCAATTCAGATTCTTTTTGCTATATTCAAGTGGGTTAGCGCTTGGAGAAATTTTGCGTTCAAAAGTTTATCAACATTTTTTACTTTTATACACTGCGATCCGCTTTTTATCATGTGAGGAGCTTGCGCTACAAAAAGTTGAAGACAGTCGTTTACTTTTGCAAACTTTCGTTAAACTAATGCTTCGAAATTATGGAAAAGCATCACAGACGATCACAATCCATAATTTAATTCCCCAGATGATGTTGAACACTTACAATGTTCCCTTGAGCAATTTTCGGCGTTCATTTTTGAAAGCTGCCTTGGTGTTATAAAACGCTTTTTAAGATCGACTACAAAACCTATCTCTCAAATTTCGAGACGTGTGCAAGAGTTACAACATGCAACTGTCTACTCTGTAAAAGATCGATATCCATTGATATGTCCGTTGAAACAAAAACCAATATTCCAGCTGTAAATATTTCGAGTTCTCAAGATAATAAAATAAACTTTGATTATATTCGAATGAATGGTATGACAATAAAGACTTCGCACCCGGATAACATTTGCATTTTAACAAACGGCAAAATAATACAAATATGCGACATGTTTGTGTATGCGACAAACGGCGTTGCAAGTAGTGATATTTTTGTGACAGCAAAAAAAATCAGAGTAGTAGGCAACTTATTTTATTATCCTGTCTGTTCGCGAGAAATTGGTGTTAACCATGTAGGTAATTTATCAATGCAAGAATTTATTTTTCCGCTGAAATTTGTTTGTAAAAAAGCGATATACTCCCAAGTGCGCGATAGAAAAATCATTGTTTCGTTATTACTCTCTTAGAAAACTAGATGAAAACTATAATTGTCCAATACAATTTTTTTATAATTTTATCGTATGTAAACAATTTTACAACCATTGCTAATATTTTTATATATAAAACCTCAAATGATCAATAATTGTATGATAAACGAAAAAAAAAAATTTTTTACATGAATAATAGTTGCAAAAATATTTAAGCATAACAACAATTGTGTACTAATTCTTTATTTGCTGTTGCTTCTTCAATGTTGAAAAAATTAACATTCAACTTATTGTTAAAAAAATTGAATTTGAACTTTCATTCAACGTTCATAATCGAATTTTAAATCATGTTGAAACAACTCAGACAAATCAACTGATTCAACATTGATTCGACGTTGGGTTGCCAACATTGGAAGTCAATATTGATCCGATGTAAGATCAATAAAGAAATGACTAATTTCTAAATAATTGTTTAAATAATTCAATTCTAACATGGAATCAACGGTCGTAATATCATAGTTGGACTCTTGGATAAAAAATAATTTTTTTAATAACTTTGGCAGATCAACAGGTTCATTATTGGTTTAACGTTGGCTTTCCAACATTGGCAGCCAACATTGATCCGACGTGAAATCAATTGTAGACTTTGGCAATTTTTACGTGGGCTACAGAACAATTATATTTGATTAAATAAAAACATTTGATTACAACAAACTATGAAAAGGCTCAAAAGCAACTAAGAAGAACATATACAAGAGCTGATGTTGAGGAGTTAACAGAAGTGGAATCAGAGAATAACGATTGTGATCTCGAAACAACAAAAAAGCACCAACTACGGAAGAAGAAAATGAGTGACGATTCAACTCTGTATGACATTCCGGAGTTCCGGGAATCACCAAAAAAACTACTGGAAAATCACTAGGTATTTCGTCCACAAAAAAAACTATGAAGCAGTTCGTGCCAAAAGTCCATCCGTTACAGTTCCAGTGAGTCGTCCTGTGGTTGTAGAGAGTTATCCAACGAGCCGCCTAAAGTATCACTCAAAATAATGCCAAAAGAACTGCAGAAGAAAAGCATAGATAATAATATTAATATATATTTTTCTAGAATATAGAATCTCTATATCTTGTTGATCTGATGATGAATGGACTTTTTATGAACAATGAAAATGTTTTTATGAAAACTGGATTATTTGCAAAGAAGTCTACAATATGATGTGAATAATGGGTACAAAAAAAGACTTCGTCTATTGCTATTTCTGGACAGACCAGTTTAGTCACTCTTGCTGATTTGAAATTAAAAATGGAATACGAATTACCGATACAATGATGATGATTGCAAAAAACTTGTGTAAGAATATTCATATTCGTACTCTCTCATATTACTAATATTGTTTTAGTATTGTTTAGTTTTACTAATTCTTCAATAAACTATATTAATTGTTTAAATTGAATGTTAAAAAGATTAAAAGTTGACAAATATTTTGAAGACTACCCTAGTAAAAATTAATTACTGGGCCAATCTTGGGTAACCCATTCATGGGCAAGGGGCCAATACTGGCTTTACACTGGCCCTACATTGAAAAATCCTGGCTAACTATGAATATAATGCCTCACCCGTTCACCGCCCACATTGGCGTGTCAAGTATGGTTCAAGTTACGGCCTAGTAAGGGGCCGCTTTTATTGGAAGACCCAAACTAACCCAATTCAATGCCTATGCTGACACCCGCACTGCCCCGTATATGGCCCAAACATATAAAAATTGTTTACGACTATCTGAAACCGCCAATATACAAATAAAAGTAATGTATGCATGTTTGAATATCATTGTTTATTTATTCTGTTTACATTAATTGAATAATCGAAGTTTTATATTATTTATTGAGATAAATGAACTTGTTATTTTATAACAGATTATTAGTTGGCCCTTTCACGACGACCGTTTAATTTACAAAAAAAATGTGAAAATTAATATTTAGAGACTTTATTTTATAAAATACTGACGATACAAACAGAAAAAAAACAATCAAATTAAGAAAATGTAGTTTCATTCGACTGAATTTATCAATAAATTTGTCTTACTTGGAGTTGGCGGTGTGCGTTCACTGTCAGAGCCACTATCAGAATCATAATCATCATCCGACCTCGATTGTAATATTTTAGAAATGGACAGAATTTTCATTATTTTTTTAACTTTATTTGTGTTAATTTTCGACCGACCAGTCAGTTTTATTTATTTTTTTCATTTCGTCAACAAGAGATTTGCATTTACGCTCCGAATCAGTGGTGAATGCATACTTGTTTGTATCTAAGCTCTTCAAACGGTCTAAAGCTTCGTCATAAGTGTCTGCAAAATGAGAAGTGAGAATTTAAATTTTTTGTGAAACAATTCAATGCAAAAAATAACCTAAAAATATTGAAATTTCAAGATTTAACGTTTTAACTAACCTGCCACCCCCTCTTATGTCCACTGGGAACAAATCCCATGATGCTGGCGGAGTAGCTTGAGATTTGACGAAATCTTTTAACAACTCAATCTCATCCTTATCATATTTGCCATTTTTAGTGGGAGTATCCAAAAATTTGGTGTAAATTTTTCTGTCCTTAAGGGTCAACCAAGATGTGGGAACAAAATCACATAAGATTTTTCTTTAGCGTTTTTCTCCCACAAAAACAACTAACGAATATTTATATTTCTGAGCTTTTTGAATGGGGTTTTTTTTGCAGATCTACGTTTGGGAGGTATCTTTGATTCTGAAAATAAAAATGATGTTAATTAACGCGAAACAATTTATATTTAATCTCTGTTTCATAAAGCGCACGCGCCGATGGCAAATATTATAAGGTTACTACAATGTTCATCTTTGTCAGCTAGTCATAAATAAATGAACGATTAACTATTCTTCGGAGACTAAAATAATATAAAAACAATTTCATTTTATTTTGGTGTTTCTTAATTAGAATAAAATGATTCTGAAAATTGAGAACAACAAAGAAATTTATGATCTTTGTAATCGTACAATGTTTACGATGCCACTAAAACTGGTAACTTTTCCTCAAAACAAAAAGTAGAATTGTATTCAATGTAGGATATTTGTTTGGACTGTAAGTTTAAATCACATTGTTGAAGGAAAATTTTTGACACAATAAAAACGTAATCCCAATAAGTCCAAAAAACGTTTAAATCAGAGTACTATATACAATACACAATATATCAGTCAAAAATGAAAATCACTTCATAAAAATAAATTTTATTTAACAAACTTTTGTAGCTAGAACCAACACATAAAAACTAATCCGCACATGTCCTTAGAAATCAAAACATTTCATTTTTATTTTGCGAATCTATTGTATGTCAAAAAAAATTAATAAAAATATTTCGTTTGAAAAGCATTTGTTACGTGTCAATACCAAAACATACAGAAAAAAAATAATCTGCACATGTTCTCAAAAATCAAAACATTCCATGTTTACTTTTGTGCGTCTCTCGTTTGTCCATTTGAATGAATGAAAATATGTCGTTTGATAAGCATTTGTTCTCTGTATCAAATCAAAACAAACAGAAAAACTAAATCGTACAAATTCTCAAAATCAAAATATTGCATGTTCTGTGTTTCAACGATCGATCAGAATTGTTTGAAAAATAGATCCTGTTCGACTTTTTCGTATACAACAAACTTTCCCTTGACTTTGAATGTATTCAACCTTACACTCAATACCTTTAACTCTATAATAAACGTTATAACGTTGTAATACCTACAATCGAGACAGCTTCCTCCAGTTAAGTACAATAACGACCAACAAGACTCGAAAATTTTTTCAGCGATGCTGTATATAATACAGCATCGCTCAATGGTCGAAAGCCGATGATAACTGACGGTGCGTTCGGGCGAATGCGCACACTTCCGAATAGTGACTGAAAGCAGGGTTGCCAATGCTGTATAAAATAACGTGAAAATACATTTTCAATGAAATGATTATTCAAAATAAAAATGATTCAATTAATTAACAATTAATGATTTTCAATGTTATAATATGATTTGATTTTATTAATTGAAATTTTATTGTAAAATTTTTTTCAGTACTTAAGTAATTATTAATTTTTTACATTACATTTAAAAAATGACAGGATTCAAAATTTAAAACATTTATTCTACGATTTCTAAATAATAAATTTATAATGTTGACTATTTCGACT
This sequence comes from Trissolcus brochymenae, assembly GCA_030523145.1. Taxonomy (NCBI): domain Eukaryota; kingdom Metazoa; phylum Arthropoda; class Insecta; order Hymenoptera; family Scelionidae; genus Trissolcus; species Trissolcus brochymenae. Next base: position 7,055 of record JAQQRF010000048.1, on the reverse strand, counting down.
TTTTTACTATAAAAAGCATATTGAACATTTAAATTCAAAAAATGAATTTCGGAACTCTATTAAAATGGAATTAATTGATTATACGCACCTTAATTTAAAAAGTAAAGTGAGGATAATTTCTGTTCTGTGGAAAATAGTTTTATCTTTGATTTATTATTTAAGTAAAATTGTCCGGACTATTTGCTCAGGATTATTTAATCTCGGCAAGGCCTCGACGCGGATAATATTCCTCGATTGGATCGTTTATATCTCTAAATACAAAACAAAACGGGATATTTTTTGGGGATTCCCAACGCTTGGGTCCTACTCTTGACCCAAGCATGTTTCACAAAGAAACAATAACAAAAGATATATGAATGACCATATTGTTCGACTATCATAGTCGAGCATTTTTATATCATCCCAAACCAATTGCACTGTCGGATGTAATTTACTTTCTGAAATAATATTGAGTAATTTTCATGTTATATCGACGCTCAGGTCGAAAAAGGTTTTTTACCTGATGATAATTTAATCTTTGATCTGATAAGATGATCTTTTTTACAAGATGATAAACCCCTCCACAGGGAACTGATGACCCTTGTCGTCAACTATAAATATACGAAAACTTAGTTTTTTCTCTCCTTTTTCGGTGCGAGCTCAAACCAACTGTTTCGCTCTCAAGTGCAGCATTCTCTGCACTTATTATTTGACTCATATTAGTGTCCGAGTACACTGAGCGAAACGGTGAAACATTATAAACGACGCGATCGAGGCTAACTTTAAGTTTGTTCAATTTTAATATCGAATATAAGTTTGTTAATTGTGTGTTTTTCAACTTTTAATAAAATATAACTGACTTTAACGGAAATACCTTTTCTCAACACAACAATTTCTCTCTTTTTATCGTCATCTTAAGTGGTCAAAAAATGAATTTTCCCTTTTTAAATAGCTCCCAAGAAGTTCGATTTTATCTAGGCAGTATGAGGATCCACAAGTTCTCATTTTATCAATGAAAAAACACAAATCATTATTAATCAGAACTATATTGTTCGGATATTTTGTTGTTAACGTATATTCATTATACTTTATTTTCAACAAGCTGTTTGGGTCTTGCTTATCTTTTTTCAAAATGGTTAGCAATTTCAGTAGAGTCGCTTTTTATTTATCGTTGAATTTTCTTCAGCTAGGCCTTGCGAATCTTGCGCGAGAGGCTTATTGCCTGATCTCAGCCACCTTTTTATTTTGCCTAGTAAATTTTCGAATGGAAAGGCTGTCATCAAAGATAGATGACATTTCAAATTACGTACGCCATCAGCAAGGTGTAATAAATTATGAAAATTCATCGTCTGGCTTGCTTTTCCGTACAGTTGTTTCCCAGTGAAGAAAAATTTTTTTAACAAACTTCTAGCTACTTTCCAGTATTTAAAAGCTAAGATCCTGGAGCATGAAATTCTGCAAGCCACGTTAAAAAAGAGAAAGTGTTCATAATGTTGGTCTGTCAGCAATCCTCGCATAACCAGAGGTCCACAAGAATGCAAGGAAAACCTGAATTCCGTCGCCTTCCAATGTCGAATATTTGGTATCTTGTCTTCCGCTGGAATGCTGGTGTGACTTGATTACTTGATTTCTCAAGTTCTCCATCCGAATAAATAAAATTTGCGCACTTCTGAATCCGAGTCGTGTTGCTTTATCTTTTTGGAGCCAAAAAGTTATGCTTTTGCCAAAAGAATAATGCTTTCATGACTCCAAGACAACATAGGTGCCTGAAATCCAAGACAAAAGATTTGATCATATCAATTTTTGGATCCAATGAAAGTAGTGGACTTGTACCTTTATAATGATCTTCGTCAAGTTGCTCTCGAAAATCCTGATCCGTCCTTCTAATTCCAGCTCGAGGAAATATCTCGAATCTCACCCCTCCAATTACGCACCTCTCACACGCGAGGAATCCTGTGTGTCCTTTGATGGATTTGACAAATGCCCTGGCAGGAGTGTCACACACCCAACACTTAACAACTACATTGAAGTGTTGATTGTCAATGTCGATACCATTCTGTACAAGATCGTTGAGCTCTGTTATAAAGTCACGAAAAAAAATGACACATCTTTTGGCTTTCCAACTCCATAATAGATGGCTGCTAAAAAAGGTTCGAAGACGTCAGGATCGCGGTGAATCCGGCAGAGTATGGGCCAAAAATTGTAGATGCTACCTTGATATATTGGAAGTCGACGTTGATTTGTAGAAAGATTGTATCCGACTTAAACACATCAGTGTTCATGCATAATTCTATTCCTTTTCGAATAGTGTAATACAAAAATTCGAATGTCGACATGAATCATCGTCGATAAATTTTTGAGGTAAGCAAGCACCTTTTACTTTTAAAAATGTGATTCCTGTTTTCGGTAAATCAGGTATGAGACGTGGTCTCAAAATTTGGATCAGTTTAGTGAGACTAGTTTTTGGTATAGAGTTTTCGATGGCCCACTTTTTTATTTGTTCTTTTTCATCCACAGGTTCATCCAGAGGTTCTTTATTTGTATCGCCATCACACAAAGCATCATAAAAGTCATCATCGTCGACATCTTCTTTCAATTCGTCACTAAATTCATCGTAGCTGTTATATTCATCTTCACTTTCACTTGCAGTTGATTCAGCGATTGAAACTTCATTTTCATTTTCAAAAAACTGCTCATTTTCGTTGTTGGTAAAATCATCACCCTTTTTTTCATCTTGTTCGGAATATGGCTCGTCTGATTCATAAAACAGCTCGTCTGTTTCTAAAAACATAAGAATGAATTTAATTTATTATTTTTAGCTTAACTTAAAAAAAAGCAAAAACAATTATTACAGAGATAGGATTTAACTTGTAAACAAGATGAAGAAATACAAATTAGTTCTCACTGTCTGATGCGAAATATGTCGCGAACCATTTCTTTTTGGCGCGATATTTTCGCACGCATAATCTGTTATTCATTGTTTTATCTATTTTTTACATATCTGTCACTTCCACATTCATTTGAATAATTTTTAAAACTTCAACTGTTGGTATTTACATAAATATTGGGCGACTGATAGACAATTCACTGGAATTTTATAAACAACAATGCAACAATGAAATGGTGGTAAAGTGTGAGAAGTGCTTTATTTTTCGGAAGTGATGTACTAGAAGGCGTTGTTTTTGAACGCAGGTGAAACCCCGTCGCGCTAACTGGTCATCCACGAGTTCAAAGGTGCTGCGATGCAGAATCGTCCCCCGACTTCATTTTGTTGTACAAGGAGAAAAGTTTTTTAATACTAGAAATTATTATTATTATTATTATTATTATTTAATTAAGAATATTTTAAATAGTTCTTTATTCAATTTTAAGTACTATTTTAGACATTTAAAATTAAATCACATAAACTGCGGCTGATTGGAAAAAGAAATTATGGTTTTCTTTTTTTTCAGAATAACATGGACATCATATGTTTATAACATAAATATTGGTTGAAAATTATTGTTTAACTGTATTGAGATTTTCTGGGTCCGTCATTCGTGGGCCTAATTCATACCAAGATTGGGCCAAGACTTGGCGTCGTCGAGGCGAGGCATTACATTTAATGTTTGGGCCAATATTTGTACCCAATACAGGCCCAGGATAGTTTATCAAATATAGTCGATCTTTGGATGGGCCTATATAGAGCCTGTCTTATAACCAGGCATGCCAAGACAGGATTCAAAACTTGGCGGGCCAGGATAAATTTTTATTAGGGTAGTTCACTCACGTAAATGTATATTAATATGAAAAAAATGTTATGAAGTGTAAAATTTTAATAATTGAATTAAAAAATGTTTTTTTATAAAAAATTTGTATTTTATTTTATTATCAGTCATATTTTATTTGCAGCTGTTCACCAATTCTTGAAATTGAATGTTGAAATTTGATGATGCCACTGCTGGGTCGTTCTCAAACGGCATTTCATACCAGCATTATATCAAGTCACAACGATACATAAGTATTATTTTTTCTGTGACTTAATTTTTTAAAAAATTGTTATGAATATATGTACTCATACTTTTTTAAATTGAGAACGATTTTGAGCGTTTATTTGAAGAAAAAAGTGTAAGAGAGAGCAGTGATACTGTCCACCCTCAGTAAGACTTCACGCAGATCAATGTTGATATAAACATTATTAAAATATCAGTACAATTTACTCAACAGTACAGTTATGGCCGGAAAATCATATGATTGTAACACTTTTTTATTTATAGAAAATTAATTTTGATAAACGACATAAAAACATTACTAAACAGTTCATAAAAATATATGTTATATAAAATAAAATTTGAAACTATAAATAATTTATGTCGAATATGAGAATATCATAGACATAATTCATTACTATTGTATGGATCAGTTCAGTATAAATGACTGAACAATGATCCTTAAACGTGATTGGACGACTTGTGGTTTGATCTATGTTTTTCAGTTGTGCATAGTGTACTTAAGCGATACCAAAAAAAACTGAACAGTAGTTGTTGTTTGGAACAACTACAAAAGCATCAACAACAACATATATCGGTAATTAAAAATGAATATTTACGTTTTGTAATAACATGTGTTTAGTGCACGTTAAAGTTTCTGGGCAAAAAAAACTCAACAAAAGTCCTAACCTCTAAAGCTGTATCAACAATGATGCATTTGCATTTCTTTCTATAAAATGTTTTTTTATTAAGAATTTATTTACTAAATCATTGTGAATCATTCTGAAATAGACTGCATTGAATTGATGTATGTAATGTAACTAACTGTTTTATAATAAATGTGTAATTGTTGGGAATATTATTTTCGTAGGTAGTGTATGCAATATTTTAAGTTCTAACATGGATCAAGTCGAGGAGGTAATATTTTAGGCTGGTAAAAATATATGTAAAAGATGTGTTTGCAACTCTTTGTGCATGAGATGGGAGAGAAGGAAAGTGTATGAGAAGTTAGTGTTAGGGTTTAAGTGGAGACAACAATCAACAATTCAATCGGTTCAATCGAATCAAAATCGATTGAATCTATATTAAATCATTTTAAATTTACTTCAAAATTTAGTAAATGATTGACATTAATGTTTATTAATTTTCAGTCAGGGTTGCTAGTGATAGAAGTCCCGCTAGATTTCGAATTACAAGATCTGGACAATCAAAATCTGACTGAAGAAGTTATAAATAAACGAAGAATTGACGCTGAAGTTTCCAGCACAGCCAATGAAGAAAATCTTCGAGATTTAAGCTCTGTTAGTGTTTTCGAGAGAAAAGTTCTTATAGTAAACTTTATATGTATTTATATAGTGTTTTTTATTTTCATAACTATTTGTTTTAGATTATAAAACAATATTTAGAGGCCACGTCAAATGGTCGTCGAGTGTTGTCGAGTTTTATGAATCTCACGGCTATCTTGATAAAGATAAACGTAATTTACTCACAAGATCGATTATAGAATGTGAAAAAAAACAGATGTTTGTCTGAAGTACCTGTAGGAAAAACGACAACCAAATTTTCGTAAGTTCTAACAATGTCTATTTCATTTCATTTATGTTTGTTAGAACAATTATAATTTTCTTTTCATCGTGTTTCTCATTTTTAATAATTGTTTTTTTTTTCTACAGAATTAAGACACTGAGATTTCGAGAACTTGCGGAAGCAGTAACTGTACTTTTTCCAACTGAAAACGACAGTTTTTACTACACACCATTCAAAAATGAAAATGGGAAACGAATTGCGCACGCTGCGATAAGTCGTGTATATGTTTTACTGTGGCACTCAGATGTCAACTCATGCTGCATGCTCGCATTAGACGCGGTACTGTCAATTATCAAACAATTATACCTAGTAAAAAGAAATTTGTTGACTTAAAAAATATTGATTGCATGTCTGAATTTGTATCTCTAATTCCTGAGGTTATTAACCAAAGTGTACCTACATTGAAGTGGCTCTGTATTAACGATCGTCGAGTTCAAAAAGGCAATATTGTTGTTTTATTTGAAGAAAACGAGACGTTCTTATATTTGGTTCATATTTTATTGTCTACAAATGACGAAATTTATGTTGTGTGTAAGAAATTTACTGAAGTATTTTATGAATTTCATTATAGATCATATCAAATTCAGAATGAGTCGTCGTTTATGTGGCATAGGGGAGAGTGCCCCTTCTCCGGACGCTCCCATGTCCGGACAAATAAAATATTTCATGCAATATAACATGAAAAATTCTGAAAAAATTCACAAGTACATTGTTTTTGGCAATAAACAAACGGCTTGATTTTGAATTTAAACATATAAGTAGAAGATACTCTTTTTAAAACAAAAGTAAAATTGGACTCTTGTACTTCGAAGTTGTTGAAGTTTAAAAAAATGATCTTAAAGTTCGTTTAAAAGATTATTTAGTAAGTTTATACTATTATTCACTATTTCCCACTAATAGAAAGTTATTTTAATAAATAATTTATAAAATATAGCGATTTTTATATAAACATGCAAATTTCCTTCGTTCGGACTCTTTGGCGATCCTTCTTTCGGACATTGCAGGTTCGCCAACCGTCAATACAATTGTTCATCATCGCCCGCTACAGTTGTTTTGCTGTGTGTGAAATTTGTTTACTGAAGTGATTATTATTGTTAAAACGGGATGAAAGGTCAGTACACGAATGAATTA